>QZGG01001429.1:0-65428 GCA_006409495.1 Sedum album | reverse complement strand
ATACCGCCATGCATGATCTGATCCATCTGTGCTGATATGAGAGTCGCAGAATGAAATCACAAATAATAACTGTAAGTGACGCCAACAGAGGCTTTCGAAAACATTACTTGATGGATAATAAATTTCCGTTATAGGCCAGAGGTACTTCTAAATGGGAATGTGGTTTTTTATAGAGAAAAACTTACCGCAAAGTTTGATAGCATTCACGCAAGCTGGAAGTGCTTTATTTAGTTTTTTGTAATCTGAAGTTGAATAAGCTTGTGGTCCAATGCATAATCTGTATATGCTGGGTATTGAATTTCTGGGTCTGTTAGTCCATTTCCAATAGTGAATCCCTGTATAGTAGTTGATCAGTATTTGAAATCATTGGCAGAACTATGAAAGTTTCAGTAGATCTCAGCTATATACCTTGAGGTTTATATGGATTCCTTCTTTAGCTTTGTTTCCTTGGTGAATCCTAGCGGCAAAAGCTGGAATATAGTGTCCTGCGTATGACTCTCCTGTGATATAGAAGTCATTTTTAGCGTACTGTGGACGCTCTTTGAAGAAAGCTTACAAAATTGATAGGCCGATTTATTTTATTGAATGTGATGATGGTTGTGGCTTTCTGCACTCTTTGTCAAATGAAAAATTGAAATTAATGTAGCTGTAGTAATAGTATGCTGATGGAAAACTCAAAGCTTTGTTTTATTTGCTGGGTATCTGATGGTAAAATTTGTTTTTTACCTGCTGGAAGTCGTACAAGTCATTACTAACACCCTTCTCATTGTGGCGAATATCTTTTTCATCTGAAGTATATCTGAACCCAGTACCAATAGGTTGATCGACAAATAAAAGGTTAGACACCTGTAAGATTTGTGGTCAAATATACAATAAAAAAGCATTGGTCATGTTGAGAATGTTGTATGCGCCATGGAGAGGAAGTAATTACCTTGTCCCAACCGTATTCATTCCATTCTAGTGACAAATTCTTAGCAATGTGAAAAGGGCCATTCTCATAGAACACGGCTGCTACATCCTGGTCCTCCGGTTAACCATATAACAACTGGGTCATCCTTCTTGCCACGTGACTCAAAAAAGAAGTAGAACATGCTGCATAATGTGTTTAACAGCTAAATTTATCTATATAATATTAACAGTTGTATTGTAGGACTAAATTCTAGGACATTGATGCAAACTGTGGTCTAGTTTTCATTTTCATGTAGGGATACTATACAATATAGATATCCCATTCCTATCGTTTAGTTCGTACTACATGATTCTTATGTTCTTCAGAACTGTTATATTGTCATGTTACCATACAGAAACTTCATTTATCGAATTGTGAGGATAGAAAATGTAAAAAACTAGCTATCACCAATTCACCATTGCTGACAATTTTGTTGTTATGTTTGTTTACTAATTTTAAACCTTGTAAATACGAATACTAGAAATCAATAGCATAACCATATTCTGTTTTACCTTGCAGCTTGAGAATGTGGAAGCCTGTAATAACCCGCATGATGACCAAGGTCGTCTACAGAAGGTCCATCACCAGTATCAGCTTGATTGGGTACTTGTAGTTCGGAGGTGTTAATTATTCATTTGAGATTCTGATTACATATTTCACCACGCCATTAGTTGTTTGTGTTAAGCAACAGAAAAATATTCATGTCTGGTGAGAAACGACTTGTTTATGTTTATTGCGTACAAGACTTGACATCACAGACAGGATTTATACTTGAAGGTATGTCAACGTAAGATCAAAGCAGCTGAACACATCATGAGTCTTGTAAAAATAGGGAAAGCTAAGCCTTGAATTCTGGAAAGTGATACCAAAGTTGAAAAAGAATATACACTTTGGTTGAAGTGACCATTTTTCTTGGAGTGAAACAAATGCTAGAAGAAGGCTATGGTGGCAGTTACAATCATGCATTCCAAGATAGGATTACAGATGACTAGTGACCATGCTATTACATGACTACTTTTATTACATTAAGGGGAGCAAGATTGTAAAGTACTTATCTGCTAAGATCTGTAACGTGAGGCAGTTTTTTCAGGCACTATTTCAATCAGGTTTGAGCACTAAGAGGCCATCAGAGATATTCTCTGACAGCTAGTATTTTACACTCCACAGTTCATCAAGAAGATATTGAAAGCCGGTTAGCTCCACACATATCCATTATACACAATACAACGATCTTTACAGCCAGCTCTTTTCATTTTGAATTATAAATATATTTCTACCCCAGCTTTGAATTGAACTCAGGCTGGTGAATATAGGTAGAGGCAAAGAGGAATGCCCTTTTTCATTGTAGACGACGAAGAAAATGCTTTTCCACTATGACCTAACCTTGGCAAGTCGAGTTCTAATCTCTTCTAGTTCTTCCTCATCATCAACCCCCTCAGCAATGGCATCTTCCTGCAATATTCAACATGGGCAAGAAGTTTCAATGAATCCTAATGATGAGGTATTGAAACATGTGTCTACGCAGATTAACAAGTAGCGGCAGCTTACTTCTTGTGACTGAGCTGGTTGCTTCATCTTCTCCTTCCTAACTGCTGCAGGAAGCTGAGCAGTAGTCTCTACAGCTATTGCACTCAAGACGTTATCAACTTATTCATCAATCTCATCTTCAACATCTTCCGTATCCAAAGCGGAATCGACAGCATCATTGACCATCTCTTCAATAACCCCAGCCTGCATAATTTGAGATTAGTTCACAGACAACAGATGCACATATTATAAAACAACCAAGCTACTTGAAGATCCAAATTAACCACCATAAGCTCTTAAAGGCAATAAGATTGAAATAGAGTACAGGTCAAAACCTTGGTCATCTCTTTGCTGAACTCCATCATTGTTACAGCAACTTCCGGCGCCTTCATGAGATTATTGACCAGCTTCATTACCTCAGCACTCTTTGACAAGATCAGGATACAGAAGTGGTATACGATTTACAAGGATCATATAACTCTACAGGATTATGAAATTCACGACGGCATGGGCCTCGAGTTGTATTATAACTAACTAATCAGTACCATCTTCGTTTTCACAGCACCTCGACGAGCCATGGCTCAACGACTTGAAAACTAAGGTCACAAGAACTCGAAATAATCGAGTTTATTATGTACCATGCAAAACAATTATTTCGAATAAAAATCACATTTCAATGTTTACTGAAAATTAAACCTGTCTTTGTATGAATGATCGAATACATAAAATACACAAACATTGAATTTTTTATGCGACTTAATTGGATTTGGTACTTGTGGATAGGTCGATGGTCTAGCAGTAGGGTGGATAGGTCGATGGTCTAGCAGTAGGGTTGATAGTTGAAGGATCTTTACCAGCAGCTTTAGCAGCTTCTCTTTCTCTAGCTCGCTGACGCATCATTTCTTGTTTAATTCGCACTCGGTCCTCCAACTTACGAAGCATTTTATATCTGTAGGCTAACCAGAGGCTTAATCCACCATAAACAACACCATATGATGCCCATACGTATGGGTAAGTCTCGATATCTTCTTTGGTTAATTCATATCGTCGTTTGATTGCTTCTATCGTACTAATTGGTTGAGGACTTGCCGTTGCTGCTTCTTGAGGCTGCTGCAGAGCATCTTCTTGTTTGTCTTGACTTGCCATCTATGCTTGTGGCTGACAACTCTTTCCAGTTCATACAATAATTCGTACAATTAGACCCTGCTTAAGCAGATAACCACCACAGCTAAAGAGTAAGAATCCAGCACTGTTGCTAAGTAATAGAGCTCTTTTGTAAATTTCATCCGCAAAATGTTGAAGACTTATGAGGTAATAACTGGCTTCATCACAACATGATCAATTGTGTGAACAATATTATTATACAAGCTGCATAAAAAGGGTGTGGGAAGGAAGCAAATGAAACCTGCTTATGAACAAACGCATTATCAGACATATCCTTTACATATTTATCTGTAATACTTGCACATGTTATTTACTAATGATACATACCGATACCCAACGCTCAATTGTTCGAAAAACAAAAAATGGACGCCGAAAGTCACGGACTCGTCAGACTCAATCAAATGAAACATATATATTCATAAACTCATTAGTCAGAATTCGAATCTATCTATCAAAAAACGATGACTTGAAAAATCTAAAATACTTCAATCAAGTAATCAAGCTCCATCATCACATCGTATAACTAAAAGGCTGATAATGAATCCATGCTGAAAAAGTGTAGATAAATATGCATAAATTTGCATTAATACTGTTCCAACAACCGGAACAACAATGAATCAACATTTGATCCGTCAAATCAACCAGCAATCTACCAGATCCAGACTCAAATACACACAGAAGCAACAACAATCGAACAAAATTAAATACATCTACACAACTCAATCCGATTAAGTGCATAATACGAAAACAGATCCAAAGAGCGGTGTACATAGATCTGACCTTTCCGACACAGGTCGATCGGCAGCGACGCCAAAACCAAAACGTCGACTCGATATTGATTTTTATCTTTAAGGTTATCAGAGGGAGATTTGTAGCTCCGATTCAGTTTTTTCATATTTACGAAATCGCCCCTAGACTTATATATTATTACGGTATTGTCTCGGACTTTTGCTGCTAGAGCTGCTAATGTTAGGAGTCTTTATGGGGAGTCTCATTGACAGTTGCAATCAAAAGTATGTCATCTTTCCTGGAGAAATGTACACGCTTTCATTCTACGAACAAGCAGCATCTTTGTTGATACTTTCTTGTGTAACAGGTTCATTGAGTTTAAGTTTCGATGTATGTTTTTGACCTGTGCACGCAATGTGTTTAATGAAATGACTAACCCAGATGTTTATTCTGGTAATGCTATACTGAGTGCTTTTTGTAAACCTGATAAGTTGAGTCAAGCCAATGATATGTTTCGTGAGATGCCAGAGAGGAATGAGGTTAGTTGAAAATGTGTTATTAGTGCGTCGGGGAAAAGTGGGGTGCAGAGATATGCGTTGGATGGTATTTAAGAATGATAGAAAACGGGTTGTGCCTACGAGGTTAATTTGGCAAGTGTGTTTAGCGCTTGCGATGTGTTGGGTGGTATGGAATTGGGGAGCAAGTGTCATGGCCTTGCTGTCAAGGTTGGGCTTGATATGAATGTTTATAAGGGGGATGCGATGATGTTATGTATATGAAGTCTAAATGTTTTCGGATACCTTGAAGGCTTTTGACTAATTTCCTGAGAAGTTACTCTTATGGCCATGATGAGTGGGTCATCTGAGGGTGGTCAAGTAAAATAAGTGTTTGTTATGTTTCGATGGATGCATGAGAATGGGGTTCAAATTGATTCTGTGATCCATGAGAATGGGGTTCAAACCTTGGAGTTTTTGAGTGTGCATAAGCTAAAATATATTATGAGTTTATCACATGGGTGATTTTTTTCCTTGTTCTTTTGGGTTGGCAAGTTTTCCTTGCATCCATGTCTTGAGCATTAGTAGTGATGCCTTTGGTTGATCCATCGGGACCATGTGCCCAGCATCATGGACCTGTTTTCATCGTTAATCAAATTGAGTTAATTTTTTGGTGAAATTCCAGTAATCAGGACAGGGCTAGAGAGAGTTAGAAGTCCAGTGAAATAGAAAATGTTGAGACAGAAATATAGAAATTTATACAAGGATATAAGAGTGACCTTTAGGAAAGTAAGAGGCCCGTGATTCTTAAGTTGGCCGGCTAGCTATTGAAAGCCGACCAACTATACACGATACAACGATCTTTACAACCAGCTCTTTACCCCAGCTTTGAATTGAACTCAGGCTGGTTAATATAGGTAGAGGCAAAGAAAAATGCCCTTTGTCATTGTAGACGACGAAGAAAATGCTTTTCCACTATGACCTAACCTTGGCAAGTCGAGTTCTTATCTCTTCTAGTTCTTCCTCATCATCAACCCCCTCAGCAATGGCATCTTCCTGCAATATTCAACATGGGAAAGAAGTTTCAATGAATCCTAATGATGAGGTATTGAAACATGTGTCTACGCAGATTAACAAGTAGCGGCAGCTTACTTCTTGTGACTGAGCTGGTTGCTTCATCTTCTCCTTCCTAACTGCTGCAGGAAGTTGAGCAGTAGTCTCTCCAGCTATTGCACTCAAGACGTTATCAACTTATTCATCATCAATCTCATCTTCAATATCTTCCGTATCCAAAGCGGAATCGGCAGCATCATTGACCATCTCCTCAATAACCCCAGCCTGCATAATTTGAGACAACAGATGCACAAATTATAGAACAAACAAGTTACTTGAAGATCCAAATTAACCACCATAAGCTCTTAAAGGCAATAAGATTGAAATAGAGTACAGGTCAAAAATTTGGTCATCTCTTTGCTGAACTCCATCATTGTTACAGCAACTTCCGGCGCCTTCATGAGATTATTGACCAGCTTCATTACCTCAGCACTCTTTGACAAATGCCCCACAGTGCGGGCAACAGCTGCAAGAAGTTAGCTTTTATTATAGTTGGTTGTTGGATTTTCAAAAAATGTGGGGTGTTAAATTTTTTTATTCTTAATCTCATCCATTGAATTATTATAAATTAACAGTTGAAATCATATCTTACAATCTCACAAATATGTGATCCTCCTCCTAAATCTTTCTCCTACAAAATATATCAACTTAAGATTATAAACTCTCAACATTTTTAACATAAACAAATTTCAGAAGCTTAGAAAGCTGTTGATATTGATTATAAGCATTAAAACATTGATTATTTACAGTTATCAGAAACACATTGATTATTCACAGATAGTACTTCAAAACGAAGCATATATAAAAGTAGAAGTGTGGAAGAGAGAATATATTGATAGTGTGTATTTTTTGGTAGATTTACTTGGACAATGATTTTTAGTTGTATGATTAAGGCAATCTAAACCCTCTATTTGAGAGGAGTTTTAGTATAAATGAGACTGTAAATTAGTATTGAAATTATTATATAATTGATATCTTTATATAAAGTTAAACAAATAATGTGAACTTTCATTTTCGTTAATAAAGACTTTATTTATAAATTTGCTATTTACAATTTACTTATCATTCTCTATTCATGATTTTCGTACCATTAAATACTAATTTAAAAATGATTACAATACGAAAAATCAATATTATCTTTAATTTTCTAATGTTTCCATCGTTCTTCAGACTTATGAGGTAATAACTGGCTTCATCACAACACGATCAATTGTGTGAACAATACTACAATACAAGTTGCATAAAAAGGGCGTAATTATTATCAAATCATGGGAAGGAAGCAAATGAAACCTGCTTATGAACAAACGCATTATCAGACATATCCTTTACCAATTCATCTGTAATACTTACACATGTTATCTTACTAATGATACATACCGATACCCGACGCTCAATTGTTCGAAAAACAAAAATGGACGCCGTAAGTCACGAACTTCCCTAATGTGTCCCATGTACTCCGGTGGAATGGAATCTCCTGGCCTCCATCCAGCTGGTGCAAGCAAGCGGGTGATGTTCAGTGCTCCAAACATGTAGCACCTCATGTTGTGGAAGATGTCGTCGATCACTTGCTGAGACATCCCACCCTCCTCGGGCTGATTCTCCCTTGGTTGTGCTACCTGAACCATACTGCTGCTCCCTAAAGTTCCCTCATCTCTGTTTTTCCTTTGGTCTCCCTTTTGGTCGGGCTCCTTGGTGGTACAAGACTTTTATCTGCGAAATAAGTCCAAATTATATCCCCATTCTGTCTGTACCTGATCAGCTTTCCAGCCTCAAACTCCTAATGTGCAGCCAAACGCCAGTCCTTAGTCATACGACCCTCAGATGTGAACTCAGGATGTAGCCTCCTCAAGACCAATGTGATCATTCCTCCACACACTACCACTTCATCGGTGCACAGGTGTTTCACATGCTCTGTAAAATACGCTGCCCAATCCACCTTTTTTCCTTCTTGCAACAAGCTCAGCACCCCAAGCTCTAACCGCTTTACCATGTCCTTACCGTTGTCTCTGGCGAACAAGGTTCTAGCTAGCATGAACTTTAAGTAAAACAGAGCTGGATCCTTAATTTCCGAGGCTTTGCTAATACTGGGACGGAATGATTTGGTGTCCCAGTTAAAGCATTCCATAATCCAGTCTCCATTTCCAATCCTCCATCTCTGTAAAGACCGTTAGAGGCCACTTCATTGCCTTCCTTAGATCCTTGTAAGTGGCAGTGTGCATTTCGCCGCGGTGAGCGTATTTGATATATGGTTCCTCTGCATTCATAGTGGTCCTCGATTGATCCTAGGAAGTCACTGGAATCTTCCACATCATCCTCGCACCTTAAAGTCAAAAATTCAGGCCATCCACTGTTCCTCACATCCCTTTTACCTCATCCTTTAATCCACACTCATCGAGGAATGATTGACACGGCCACATTGGTTGCACATGCTCTAACTCAAAAAATGTGCTTGCAATCCTAGAGGCACCTTTCTTGTGCAAGAGGTTCAAAGACTTTTTCGGAGCCATTTTTTCTCTTCTGATCAGTCCAAGCGCACCCTACTACACTTTACAAAGCGGACCCTTCTGCAATTTCTGAAAATTCCTTAAGCGTGCGCTTGGTTAATTCCTCAAGCGCACGCTTGGAATGTTCAGATCTGAATCGGTCGACTGAATCTGACCTTTCCGAAATTCTACCACACTTCACCAACAACAATTCACTCACAACAATCCACAAACCAATTATCGGAATTCAACAACCCTAGTGAAATTCAAGACGAAAATCAACCGAATTACCTCAAACCTCGTTCGGATCGGAGTCGAATCAACGAGCTAGAGCTAGACTCGATGCACAGATGGAGTTTAGTTCGGATGAGTCGCAAATGCAGTGCACTTGTCGTAGAGAGTGAGCTCCTTCAATCGATTTCGGCCGGGTTGAATGGACTGTGGAGGATTCCGGTGTTCGAGTTGAAGCTGAATGAAACGCCGCCGCTTAACATATCAAGCGTAGGCTTATGCGATTATCCAAGCGTACGCTTATGAAATTCTCCAAGCGTACGCCTACGCTTGGGTAAATTCCTCTGATCATTTTCCGGCCTCCCAAGCGCAGCCTTCTTCAATTTCCAAGCGTACCCTTCTTTATTTTTCCAATAATCCTTTGACGTGCGCCTTAAAAATTGTAGAGACGTGCGCTTGGGTTCATCCTGCACACTTTAGACAAAACCTTCCTCTTCAAATTATCACATTGTTAAAACTAAGACACACACACACTAAAATTATCAAAATCAAACAAAGTATATACGATATTGGGTTACCTCCCAACTAGTGCATTTGTTTAAAGTCGTTGGCTCGACTTTGTACCTCTTGTTTCTGTCATTTCTTGCATCCCGGTCCCTTCCTAGTGTTGATCCAATATCTATTTCCTCTGACACTAAATGGTTGATTCAATCTGTTTTTGTAGAAGGCTTCCTTTCTTGAACTCGGCGGAGGAGACTGACTGAGATCTCTGGATGGGCTGCGGCTCCGACTTCTTGAATATTCTCCTTGCTCACCAATTGCTGTGCTTGTAACTAAATCACTCCGGCGATTTAAAGTTAGTTTCCTGTATGGTAAAGTAAGAATTAATTGTCCGTTACCAAAGTCCATGAGTGCTTTAGTATCGTCCAAGAATTCTTCGCCCAGCAGTATCCGTCCTGGCCCTCCCATGTCAAGTATCGTGAAGTTCCAACTTAATAGCGTATCCGTGGATGCAAATGAATACATCTTTAATCAGCCCCGTGGTTAATTTAATTGTTTCATCGGCCATTGTTAGCTTCTTTCTTACTGGGAGCAACGGAGGCAACATTCTTTCCATTTCATCGTAAACTGATTTAGGTAATACGTTGTGCGTAGACCCCGAGTCTACAAGGCAATCATCTAGTTCCACCAGTTCAATTTGATAGAAAGACTGAAGGGACCATCTCCACGCTTCCTTTGTGGATATTCCTCCTCGTCTATCGGTTTCCCATTTAAACTTCTCCTCTTCAGGTTCCTCCTCAGGATCCTTGACGAGCACGTCGTTGAGTGCTGCAAATTTGTCCCGGCTCTCCTACTAGTATTGTCTTTGTAAGCTGGGTCGAATCCACAGGGACGGTGAGAAGTGTCTTTTATCTACAACTAAGGATTGGGGTTGTGAGTAAAAAACAAGTAAAGAAAAGAAAACTGTTGCGCAAGTGTAACTGGCGCACAATCAGACAGCAAGTATGAAAAATGTTAATAACTATGCAAGAGATGAGCTCGGTTCTGATTCTTCACTATGAATTTCTATGTTTATCCTCGGTCACTAAAGATACATGATGTAATGTTCACGTAGGTTAAGGTCCTGTCACAGCTTAATAACCTACACATACATTCCTGTCAAAGTCTGTATGATATTATTACTCAACCTAGTCTAGTCAACAATGAATCCGGTCAAGGTAGCTATCAACTATTCTAGTGTTACTCCTATCATTCACAGTCACGTACCTCTGATAGTTTAACTATAGATAACAGATTCTACAACTAAGTCTGCGGTGCAAGGCTTCGCTTAATTGTCTAACCTAATTATCATGCAATTTGAGCTTGGAATTATACTAAACTTCATCATGCAATTTAAGAACAAGACCTCAAAACATATAATTCATAGATTCAAACCCAAACCGAATTCAGTAAGTTAGCTACACATACTAAATGAATACATCTCAAGAATAATTATAGAACAACTAAAATAACAAGGCAAATCTGAGTGATGCGTCGTCAGGCTCGCGTGACAGCTCGCCGCACGGCTCGGCCGGAATTCTGCTCTTTCTCTCTCCAAGTACGCACACCTGTGATTTCCATGAAGCTTTGTATTTATAGTCTTGCCTCCTAGGGTTTTGACGAGCACGTCGTTGAGTGCTGCAAATTTATCCCGACTCTCCTTACTAGTATAGTATCGGCAAGCTGGGGTCGAATCCACAGGGAACGGTGGAAGTCTCTTCTCAATCTACAAACTAAAGAATTGGGGTTGTGAGTAAAAAGTACGAAGAAAAGAAAAAAACTGTGCGCAAGTACACTGGCGCACAACAGACAGCAAGTGAAAAGATGTAAATAACTATGCAAGAGATGAGCTCGGTTCAGATTCTTCACTATGAATTCTATGTTTATCCTCGGTCACTAAGGTACATGATATTTGTCCACGTAGATTAAGGTCCTGTCACAGCTTAATAACCTACACATACATTCCGGTCAAAGTCTGTATGATATTATTACTCAATCTAGTCTAGTCAATAACGAATCCGGTCAAGGTAGCTACTGCCTATTCTAGTGTTACTCCTATCATTCACAGTCACGTACTTCTGATAGTTTAACTATAGATAATAGATTCTACAACTAAGTCTGCGGTGCAAGGCTTCGCTTAATTGTCTAACCTAATTATCATGCAATTGAGAGTTGAGTTCGAATACGAATAATAATACTAAACTAATCATGCAAATTAAGAACAAGACCTCAAAACATATTATTCATAGATCAAAATCCAAACCGAGTTCAGTGAGTTTAGCTACTCATACTGAATGAATACATCTCAAGTATAATTAAATAACAACTAAATAACAAGACAAATCTGAAGTGGTGCGTCGGCAGTCTCGCGTGACAGCTTGCGCGCACGGCCTCGGAATTCTGCTCTGAGCCGTCTGGTCCCTTCTGCGTGTCTATTGTGATCTCCATAAATCTTTGTATTTATAGCCTTGCCTCCTAGGGTTTCCACGAATATTTAGGCAAGGATATCTGTAGGAAATCATCTATATCTCTAAAAATCAGCTTAGGAAATATTAAATCTCCAAAAACTGAACTTAGAAATATTCTCGCGCGTGATGACGTCATCGTTTTGCTGTCTTCTGCGCGACCACTCGCGCGCCATGTTGCTCGCGCGCTAGTGGTCTTCTGTCCTTGTTGTCAAGTTGTTGTCTTTTGTTCTGGAAATCAGCCTTCTTGTTGCGTTTTCGTTCTAACTCATCTTTTAGACCTGAGATACAAAACTACACCAAAAGCGTAATCTTATACAAATATGTTAGAATAAGCAATGTAAAGGACTTAAAGTAGCGTACAACTGCACTCTATCAAATCCCCCACACTTACTCTTGTTCGTCCCTGAACAAGTCGGCTTCCTTACCTTTGTGTAATGCACGCGTGAATGTTGGACTTACTGCGCCAGATGTCTGCGCCACTCTCACAACCTGCGCACTTGTGATATACAACACAAACTGATTTATAATATTGATTCAAACCTTGTGTTACCTCTCTTGTGGAATGCATATCAATTCGGATGATTGGGAGATAGTCCTTTTTAAGCACCGGTCACCGAATTCTACTTGAGTTGCGCTTGCATGGTTATTGTTTTCGCTTTCTCTGGTACGTGATTGATCCGCGTCTTAGGGTTTCTGAGCTTACGTCTTTGACGCTTCACTGTTTGTTTCTCGGACAGATTGATAACCTTTGTTGCACAATTTCTTCTTTTCATTGTTTCGGCCTTTTGAGCTTTAACTTTGAATTGAATACTTTCTTTCTGGTCCGGATCTTATTCTTCCCTAGAACGTTTTCCAATCATGGCCTTCGGATAGCAGCTATGGAACCACGCCCCGCTCTCGCTTCTGATCAGTCGCGCGCAAGTCAGACCGCGCGTTTGCAACCGCGCGCCCCTTCCTGAGCAACTAACTTCCACGAAGACGGTCTGTTTTCCCGTCTCGTCACGCTGGTAGGGTTTCGCCTTCGGCATCTGCGTGACTGAGCTTGCTCTTATTCCTTTGACCGCGAAGTACCAACCTCCACAAAACTCATAACCATGCAACCGATCCTCAAGCTTCGTTCGATCGACTGCTTCTCTAGGACGTTTCTATCAACTCCACATCCCTCGTTATTCCACTCAAGAGATACACAAAATTCGAAAAAATTATCAAAAATCAGAATATGTCATATAAGCACAAATACCTCAGGTGCGCGAGTGCGCAACAGGTCGCGCACGCCAATGTTTCTTGCGTGCAATTAACTCTTGAGATGTGTTCAGCGTTCGGTTTGGTTTGTTTAAACAAAAAAAAACGAAAAATTTAATTCTACTCCTAAGTTAAATGTACTACTACCCCCCACACTTAAACAAAAACGTGTCCTCACGTTATGCACAAGTAGTAAAGAAGGCAATAGTAATGCATGCATATTAACATTGCACCAATTATAACCATATCACCGCAATAATAAAGACACCGAGTAATTAAAACACCATTTAAAACATAAGATCAAGTCAAAACATGTGTTTTAAAACAAACGGTTCAACAAGTCATCACCAAATATTCAGACACCGATCACAAAATATTTAAAAGATGTAAAAAGACCGGGAGAGTTCTTCGATTGGGTCTTCGCCTGTAGTGCATACTCTCGGGATCGGGTCTCCTGCACGCCAGCCTCTGGGTGGCGTAAGTCCAAGTTGGCACCCTGTGGTGCCACATACTCCATAACACGCTGGGCGTTGAACACCCAGCGTCATCAATCACACTGTGCGCCACTTCCGTGCGCTGGACTCTGCTTGCGCACGCTCTGATCGGCGCCTGCTCCTTCTGGCGCCACTGGTTCTTGCGCCACTTCCTCTGGCGCAGCCCTGATGTTCTCAGTCCGCGCCTGTAGCTCCAATACGCGGTTCCATCCGCGCGACCTTGATTCCTTTGTACAGGCGCATCTTCTGGCGCGTCAGTACTCTGCCCGTACAATTGTGTGATCTCTAGCCAGGCTCCATATGTAACGCACGCAGGAAGTGCGTGATCAGTCCTCCAAGCAGGGCCCTTCATGCTACTGCCTCCCAGTAGCTGGTGAGCAAGCGCGTGTAGCGCACCTTCTTCCCGTAGTAGAGACCCTTGAGGATCTCCATATCTAGTAGTCCGGGCCGCTGAGATCCATTGTAGCGGCCGATGATGGAGTGGGAGATGAGCCTCTGCAGAAAACATCTTCGGATCCAGTAGTTCTGTCCGAGGCTTCCCCACCAGCATACGGCTTGCTGCCGTCAGTCCAATCGTCCCAGGCTTCCTGGTCCGTGTGTTCATCACTCTGCGCCAGGCATGCGCGCGAGTCCCATGACCGCCAAACTGGATGGCGTGGCCTCGTAGTACACGCCCCTGTGGCGGTACCGAATCCGGCTAGTCCTTCATACGACGCGAGGAACTCCAGTGTATCCTCCACGTCCGTGTCCGAGCTGAGTTCCATAAACGAATCCCCATCCAGTTGCGGCGAAGCCGCATGCCTCTCATAGAGCCCCATCTCGCAAAACTCCTCATCCACAAAAACGGTAGGCAAAATTCACACCTACTGTACACCTATATCTGATTCAAAATCCAACTTTTCGGACTGGTCCACACAGATGACATTGTACGCAGCAAAAAACCAAAATTCAACTGGCGCGCGTGTCCTGTCACGCGCGAGTACGGCAGATCTAGATCTAATTCTACTGAACAATTGGCACACCAAAACTGATCCAATTACGCTGAAATTTGAACAGTAGTTACCTGCACTGAGATCTACGTTCTGGTTGAAATTCACGAAATTCTGGGTTGCGTGACGGGGGCGCGGCGGCGGTGCGGCGGTCGGCGGCGGCGGTGGTGGTTTGGGTTTTTGTGTTAGAGAGATAAGTGAAAATGAAAAGTGACACAAAATGAACCCCACATCACATATTTATAGTGCAAAAAGCCCACATGCATGCATGGCCCAAAACTACATGGGCCCAAACTCAAAACTAAACCTAAAACTAAAACTAAAACAAACAAAAACACATGAAAATAAACTAAGTTAAGTTTGTCGGAGTACCTTCCGACGAGTGCTTTGTTTAACGTCGTTAGCTCGACGCAAATGTGCACTCATAGTGCACGGTTTACCTCCCCCACACTTGAATATTTGCCTCCTTCCGTGTTATCATCTTTTCTGCATGGCAAAAATTCAAGTGGGTTAATATCAGAATAATAAGAGTAATCAATATGATCGGAGGGTAAAGAGATAGAAAACGCGAAGTCTCGCGTATTATGTCTTGACGATGCGCTAGTCTGTGCGCCTGTTAGCTCTTGCGCGTTCCTGAGTTGTGCAGCCCTATTCTGCATGATCATCCTGCGCACCTGATCTGCGTTCCTATGCTGTTCCCAAGTGTCGTGTTGCTCTCGGCTTCGCTCTCTGCGCCTCTTATCGGGTGGCTTACTCTTTATATTGTTCTGGCGCGCCAAAGGCATATTCTTCTGGCTGGCGCACGCATCATCTCAGAATGCCTTGGTATTGGTGCTTCGTTTATCCAATCATTTACCAATGGTTCCTCGATAACTTGATTCTGTTGATGACATCTAATCTGAGTATGTGCTTCTTGTCTTGTAATGTCACCATACCTTTCCCGACATCAATGCACACTTGCGCGGTCCTCATAAATGGTCGGCCAGCAACAGATTCTCTTGCTTCGTATTCGGCTTGTTCATGTCAACTACATAGAAATCTGCTAGAACTTGAGTTTGCCGACATGGTCAAGACATCTACTATTTCCCCTTTGCTTCGGTCCGTGAGTTGTCCGCAAGTAGCAATGCAATGTCCGTTGGCTCTAGAGGTCCCATTGACGATGCTGAATATAGTGAATATGGTAGCAAGTTAACCGATGCTCCTAAGTCTAACATGCACTCGCTAACCAGGGTGTCTCCAATAAAGCACGGAATAGTAAAAGTTCCCGGATCAGCAAGTTTCTCTGGTAAATCTGGAGCTAAGCATATCTTCAAGCTTGCTTGGAAATCATTCAGCATGATACCTTCCTTCTGTTCTCTGGTGGTCAGGGTTGTGCGTGAAAAGACTGGTGCAACAATATCTTACTCTGTTCTTCTGCTGCGCCATCAGTACGCGCGTATCAACTGGCGCGCTAGTGTCTGGTTGTGGCGCGTCCATCTGAACCATGTTGATACTTCCCTTTGGGATTCTGATGACCTGAGAGGGCAGATTACCATCACTAGCCTTCAGTTCATTCACAGTGGTGGCGATCTGGGTGAGCTGGTTCTCTATCAGTTTAAACCTCTTATCATTCTGCTCTTCATTCGTCGTACTGTCTCGGCCAACTGACTAACTATTTCTTCTAATGACTTCTTGGGTGGCTGAGCATTCTGCGTTTGTCCTTCAGTGCGTCGCGTTGTGGGGTTATAAGCAGTACTGGCGCGTAAGGTCGCGCGCCAGTGGGGCATTAGGTTGCGCGCGCCAGTCAGCGCGCGGTCTCTGAAATTCTGTCATTCTTCCAACTAAACCCATTCTCTGCCAATCCAAATCTAGGCTGTCCTTGCCTAGCTTGTCCATTATTCCATCCACCCTACTGCATTAACATCTGCGTGTTCTTCAAATAGGGAGGGGCATGCGTCAGTCAGTGGTCTGTGGCGTGACAGAATTCACAAGTTCGTATCGACGCTTTGTTTCATCATAGCTTCTGCATCATATCCTTCAATTCTTGATCTCTCCAGTACATCACTTGATGCAGAGATCTGGTACGGTTGTTTTCCTAGACACTTGATATCTACTTTCGGCCGTGTCCTCTATTCACTTCCAAACATCCTCCGGGTACATATTCCTCACGTTGCCTCCTGCGCAAGCATTCAACAACCTGAGTTCCATCTCAGTAAGTCCGTTGAGGAAGTTCTCTATCAACACATGTTGCGGGAGTCCATGATTGTAGCAGTTCGCCTCTAGTTCCCTGAACCGCTCGTAATACTCTGATAGCGACTCACCATGCAACTGTTTCGGCGCAGCTAACTCTCTACGTAGCAATGATACTTTGGCCGCGGGATAAAATTTATCTAGAAACCGTTCCTGTAACTCGGGCCATGTCCTTATTGAACCCGGAGCTAGTCCCATCAACCATTGTCTAGCTGAGTCACATAATGAGAATGGGAAAGCTCTCAACTTCAGCAACTCAGGATCCTCATTCCCATTCCTCATGTTCTCGCAGATGGCCGCAAATTCTCTGACGTGTTTGACTGGGTTCTCACTAGCCATACCATGGAATTTTGGTATGTAGTGAACAAGCTGAGTCCGTAGCTCTAAGTGACCATCTGGGGGCAGTACGATGCACCATGGCTGATTAACGGCTTGAGGAGCCGACATCTCTTTAATGGTGCGTCGCGCCACAGGTTGAGCAGGCACGCGCGCGACAGGGGGTGGCGCGCGTCCATCCATGTTATCATTCAGCTGATTGTCGTTTCTGGGTAATTCAACGTCCATTCTGAACTCTAAATCTCTGCGTACTTTTCTTCTGATTGCTTTGAGTTCAGCTGGGTTCAGGCGAGCAAAAATGTTTTCGGCGTTGCGCACTGGCGCGTCTGGAGTTTCTCTTCGTCTGCCGATTACACTATTTTCACCAAAATCTTCCATGCAAGACAAAAACAACAGCTAAATTAAACGTAACTAATTTTTTTATTTTGTTTAAGAAAACTAAAAGTAAATAACAAAAAGAAAAAAAGGAAAAGAAAACTTCTCTAGCCGTTCCCCGGCAACGACGCCAAAATTTGACGAGCACGTCGTTCAGTGCTGCAAATTTATCCCGACTCTCCTTACTAGTATAGTATCGACAAGCTGGGGTCGAATCCACAGGGAACGGTGGAAGTCTCTTCTCAATCTACAAACTAAAGGATTGGGGTTGTGAGTAAAAAGTACGAAGAAAAGAAAAAGACTGATGCGCAAGTACCACTAGCGCACAACAGACAGCAAGTGAGAAAGATGTAAATAACTATGCAAGAGATGAGCTCGGTTCAGATTCTTCACTATGAATTTTATGTTTATCCTCGGTCACTAACGGTACATGATATATTTGTCCACGTAGATTAAGGTCCTGTCACAGCTTAATAACCTACACATACATTCCGGTCAAAGTCTGTATGATATTATTACTCAATCTAGTCTAGTCAACAACGAATCCGGTCAAGGTAGCTATTGCCTATTCTAGTGTTACTCCTATCATTCACAGTCACGTACTTCTGATAGTTTAACTATAGATAATAGATTCTACAACTAAGTCTGCGGTGCAAGGCTTCGCTTAATTGTCTAACCTAATTATCATGCAATTGAGTTCGGAATAATAATACTAAACATAATCATGTAAATTAAGAACAAGACCTCAAAACATGTTATTCATAGATCAAAATCCAAACCGAGTTCAGTGAGTTTAGCTACTCATACTGAATGAATACATCTCAAGTATAATTAAATAACAACTAAATAACAAGACAAATCTAAAGTGGTGCGTCGGCAGTCTCGCGTCAGCATGCGCGCACGGCCAAATTGGAATTCTGCTCTGAGCCGTCTGTCCCTTCTGCGTGTCTATATGTGATCTCCATAGATCCTTGTATTTATAGCCTTGCCTCCTAGGGTTTCCACGAATATTTAGGCAAGGATATCTGTAGGAAATCATCTATATCTCTAAAAATCAGCTTAGGAAATATTAAATCTCCAAAAACTGAACTTAGAAATATTCCTCGCGCGTGATGACGTCATCGTTTTGCTGTCTTCTGCGCGACCTTCACTCGCGCGCCATGTTGCTCGCGCGCCAGTGGTTTTCTGTTCTTGTTTGTCAAGTTGTTGTCTTTTGTTCTGGAAATCAGCCTTCTTGTTGCATTTTCGTTCTAACTCATCTTTTAGACCTGAGGTACAAAACTACACCAAAAGCGTAATCTTATACCAAAATATGTTAGAATAAAAGCAATGTAAAGGACATAAAATAGCGTACAACTGTACTCTATCAGGTTTCCACCAATATTTAGGCAAGAATATCTGTAGGAAATCATCTTCATCTCTAAAAATCAGCTTAGGAAATACTTGATCTCCAAAAACCGAACTTAGAAATATTCTTTGCACGTGATGACGTCATCGTTTCGAATATCTCGCTGTCTGCTGACGTCATCATTTTGCTGTCTTCTGCGCGACCCATACTCGCGCGCCATAGTGCTCGCGCGCCAGTGGCCTTTTGCACCTTGTCACTTTGTTGTCTTTAGTTCCGAGATTCAGCCTTTTTGTTGCATTTTTGTTCTAACTCTTCTAATCAGCCTGTAATACAAAACTACACCAAAAGCGTAATCTTATACTAAAATATGTTAGAATATAAGTAGTGTAACGGACTTAAAGTAGCGTACAAAAGCACTCTATCAATCCTCCTCAGGATCCTCCTCAGGATCCTCCTCAGGATCCTCCTCAGGATCCTCTTCAGGATCATCACCTTCGTTAAACTCCCTTATTGCCTTCAAATGCATGGCAGTTGCAAACGGCTTCTCTAATGTTATCTCTTGCGGTTGCTCAATCTTGTTATCATAATAAGCTTTGACTCTGTGTCCGTTAACCTTGAACCTTTTCCCACTCTCCAGTTTCTCTAGCTCTATTGCTCCGTGGTTAAATATCTTGGTGATGATGAACGGACCAGCCCATCTTGAACGGAGTTTACCCGGCATTAGCTTCAGTCTTGAACAGAACAGGAGCACCTTCTGACCAATTTCGAAGGAGCGTCTCAAAATGTACTTGTCATGGTACATTTTTGTTCTCGCCTTGTAGTCTGATTGACTCTCATAAGCCTCTAGGCGTAATTCCTCTAGCTCATTCAATTGTAACTTTCTTTCCATACCCGCTCCATCTAAATCAAAGTTGCAATTTTTGATCGCCCAATAAGCTTTGTGTTCAACTTCAACTAGAAGGTGACAAGCCTTTCCATACAATAGTCGAAACGGTGATGTACCAGTCGGTGTCTTATATGCGGTTCTATATGCCCATAAGGCTTCGTCCAACTTATTAAACCAATCATTTCTTGAAGGCTTAACCATTTTTTCCAGAATTGATTTGATCTCTCTATTTGACACCTTTGCTTGTCCATTTGTTTGAGGGTGATATGCCGTTGAAACTCGGTGATGAACTCCATATTTCTTGAAAATAGTTGCCACTGATCTGTTACAAAAATGTGTCCCCTGATCGCTTATAACCGCCTTAGGTACTCCGTACCTACAAAAAATGTTAGTACGCAGAAAATTCACCACGGTTTTCCCATCATCAGTTTTAGTAGCCTTTGCTTCCACCTATTTGGAAACATAGTCTACTACCACCAAGATGTATTGATAAACGAATGAACTTGGAAATGGGCCCATAAAGTCAATGCCCCATATATCAAACACTTCATCAACAATAATAGTCATCTGAGGCATTTCATTTCTAGCACTAATATTTCCTACCCTTTGGCATCTGTCACATTTTTTCCAATGATCATATGCATCTCTAAACAAATGAGGCCAAAAGAAACCACTATCAAGAATTTTTCTAGCAGTTCTTCTAGGATCAAAAAGTCCACCACAAGCATGCTCATGACAAAAAGATAGAATAGATGGAATTTCATTTTCAGGCACACATCTCCTAACAATTTGATCCGCACCAATTTTCCACAAGTAAGAATCATCCCAAATAAAATACCTAGAGTCATGCTTGAGTTTCATCTTTTGTGCACTAGAAAAATAAGTAGGAAACTTACCTCCCACCAGGTAGTTAACTAAGTTAGCACACCATGGTGTTTCTACATGTACAGCAAAAAGATGTTCATCAGGAAAAGTTTCTCTAATATTCAAGCCATCATTCTCCGTGATTATTCTACTCAAATGATCTGCAACCGTATTTTCAATTCCCTTCTTGTCCTTGATTTCCATGTCAAACTCTTGTAGTAGTAGTAGTAGTAGTAGTAGTAGTAGTAGTAGTAGTAGTAGTAGTAGTAGTAGTAGTAGTAGTAGTAGTAGTAGTAGTAGTAGTAGTAGTAGTAGTAGTAGTAGTAGTAGTAGTAGTAGTAGTAGTAGTAGTAGTAGTAGTAGTAGTAGTAGTAGTAGTAGTAGTAGTAGTAGTAGTAGTAGTGTAGTAGTAGTAAGTAGTAGTAGTAGTAGTAGTAGTAGTAGTAGTAAGTATAGTAGTAGTAGTAGTAGTAGTAGTAGTAGTAGTAGTAGTAGTAGTAGTAGTAGTAGTAGTAGTAAGTAGTAGTAGTAGTAGTAGTAGTAGTAGTAGTAGTAGTAGTAGTAGTAGTAGTAGTAGTAGTAGTAGTAGTAGTAGTAGTAGTAGTAGTAGTAGTAGTAGTAGTAGTAGTAGTAGTAAGTAGTAGTAGTAGTAGTAGTAGAATCCACCTTATAAGCCTCGGTTTTGACTCTTTCTTGGACATCAAGTACCTAATTGCTGCATGATCAGAAAAAATGATCACTTTAGCTCCAAGTAAATAAGAACGGAATTTTTCAAGAGCAAAAATAATTGCTAGGAGCTCCTTTTCGGTGGTGCAATAATTCTTTTGTGCAACATCCAATGTCTTTGAGGCATATTGTATCACCACAGGCTTTTTGTCCTTCTTTTGTCCAAGCACCGCTCCAATAGCATAGTCACTCGCATCACACATTATTTCAAAAGGTTGCGTCCAATCTGGTGCTTGAAAAATGGGTGCGCTAACCAATGCCATTTTTAGTTCTTCAAATGCAACCTTGCATTTTTTCATCAAACTCAAATGGAACGTCCTTTTGCAATAAATTTGTTAGTGGCAATGTAATCTTCGAGAAATCCTTAATAAACCGACGGTAGAATCCTGCATGTCCTAAGAAAGACTTGATCCCACGTGCATCAATAGGGTAAGGTAATCCACGAATTAAATCAATTTTTAGGGTTAATTACGAAACACCACCCTCATAATAGGGGGTTTTTCATGGCACCACCCTTATAATGTGATATTACAGTAAACCACCTCTTTCTCTACTCCGTTATCATTTAACTACCTCTCCGTTAACAGAGGTGGTGAAGTGATAATAGAAATGATTATAGAGGTGGTCAAGTGAAAATTTATTTATTATACGGGTGGTGTATTATAATAAAAATAATACTATTATATTCAAATTTTAAAATACTTAACGGAATATTTGACGGAATAGTGTCGAGGTGGTTAAATGATAACGGAATGATAAAAAGAGGTGGTTTACTGTAATATCACATTATCAGGGTGGTTCCGTGAAAAACACCCTATTATGAGGGTGGTTTTTCGTAATTATCCCTTTTCGCTCCATCTACTTGGATACCTTTTTCAGAATAATATGTCCTAACACAACACCATGTGTGACCATGAAATGATATTTTTCATAATTTAAAACCAAGTTCATATCGATGCAACGCTTAAGAACTTTTTCTAAATTATGCAAGCACTCATCAAAAGCATTTCCATAAATGGTAAAATCATCCATGAATACCTCAGCGCAATCATTCAATAAATCCGAAAAAATACTCATAACGATACTTTGAAACGTACCCGGTGCATTGCATAAACCAAAAGACATGCGTCGAAACGCGAATGTACCTACTGGACATGTGAATGTCGTTTTCTCCTGGTCCTCGGGTGCAATGGGTATTTGGTTATAACCTGAAAATCCATCGAGAAAACAAAAATAAGGCTAACCAGCTAACCGATCTAGCATTTGGTCGATGAATGGAAGGGGGAAATGATCCTTGCGTGTTGCTGCGTTAAGCTTCCTATAGTCGATACACATTCTCCACCCATTCTGAACTCTCTTGGGTACCAGCTCTCCCTTATCATTTGTTTCCACTGTCATTCCCGTTTTCTTTGGTACGACGTGTATAGGACTTACCCATTCACTATCTGAGATCGGGTAGATAACTCCAGCATCCAGTAGTTTCTACACTTCTTTTTGAACAACCTCCATCGTCAATGGATTCAAACGCCTCTGAGGTTGTCTCATGGGTTTTGCTCGTTCCTCAAGTAAAATCCGGTGCATACAAATCGTTGGACTGATTCCTTTGATGTCGGATAAAGTCCATCCAATTAATGTCCTATTTTCCTTAAGTACTCGCACTAATTTTTCTTCTTGGTGCACCTCAAGTCCCTTCTTTATAATTACCGGTAGCGTCTCACCTTCTCCTCGGTAAATGTACTTCAAATGCTCCGGTAAAGGCTTCAATTTGGTCATAGAAATCTGCATACTAGATAAACCTGAATCAGTAGCACTAATAGAATTAAGTGGATACGGTTCATACCTTGGAGAAATAATTGACATTTCTCGTAGCAATTGTACTACTTCTCTAGTGTCAAGGACAAGATTTCTGCAATCTTTTTCATAGTGTATCACCTCCCGAATAATGAGCTCTAGTGCATCTTTTACATTAGTCACATCCAAGTCAAGCACCGCATCATCAATGACATCCAAAGCATGTATTTCGGCGGTGTCCGGTGGATATTGCATTGATTTGTAAATGTTGAAGCGTACCACCTCTCCGTCCAGTTCCATAGAAAGGTCTCCCGTTGATGTATCAATTTTTGTCTTTGCAGCACCATGAATGGTCTTCCTAGCAGCACTCTTGAGGTATCTTTGGAACCTTCATCCTCCATTTCCATCACATAGAAATCTGCAAGAAACACAAGCTTTCCCACACGCACTAACACATCAACTAACATACCTTCGGGTTTAGTGCATGACCGATCCGCTAGCTGAATAGTTAGGTCAGTAGGCCTCAAAGGACCGATATGTAAAGCTTGGAATAAAGAATATGACAATACATTTATCGAAGCACCCAAGTCAAGCATGCAATTATCGATTCTAACTTCACCAATGATACATGAATTATTGAATGTACCTGGGTCCTTGCATTTCTGTGCCACCTTGCATTGTAGAATTGCTGAGATATTCTTTATCAAGCTCACTTGCTCATGGCTTGGTTTTCTTCGGTTTGTGCACAAGTCCTTGAGAAACTTTGCATACTTCGGTATTTGTCTCACCGCATCTATTAACGGAATGGTTATTTCCACCTTGCTGAAAAGTTCCATTAACTCTGCATCCAATTCCACTTTCTTCTTTCCCTTGTTTAACTGCGAATGAAAGGGTAAAGGAATATCAGTAACTTCATTTTCAGCTTCAGAGTTAGGACTTACCTTCATCTGAATTTCTGGAGCTTGCTCTTCATTAGCTTGCTCCTCCTCATCCATTATTTGCTCTTCTTCATTTTCGATCGAGTTATCCACAAGTTGTCTACCGTTCCTTAGAGTCATAGCACTGAGGTTCCCTTTTGGATTTGGTACAGTCTGTGATGGAAGCTTACCCTTGTCTTCCTTGAGCTCATTGACTGTGGTAGTTATTGCTGACATTTGCTTTGTCAGTTTGGCAATTGCACCATCGGTTTTCAGGGCTAACTCCCTCACTACTTCCTCTAATGGCTTACTAGGTGCTGAGTTGCTAGGGCCGGCCTGATTATAGTTACGTTTCTGTTGGTATTGCCCATGTGAGTTGTTGTTATTGAACTTGTCTTGGTGGAACGGTGTTCGGTATGGTTGTTGCTTTTGCATTGGTTGATTCTGATTCTCGCCGAACCCTCCTTCGTTCCTCCAACTATAGCCATTAGCCGCCAAACCATATTTAGGAGGTCCTTGTCTCTGCTGGAAGTGTTGGTAGCCTCCCACTTGTTGGATCGAGGTTAGCTTGTACTTCCAGTCGTGAGGGTCGACTTGTCCCTCGATACGACTAGTCGCAGCAGAATAAACAAGAGTAGCGTAATAAACAAAAGTAAATCAAGACTCACGATTTTAGGTGGAAACCCAACTGGGAAAAACCACCCCTTCCAGCAGCTACTGGAAGGATTCTCAACTCCGAACTTTATTAATGTCCTTGAATAGGATTACACTCGAATCAGCTAGTACAACTCCCCGTTTACTACTGTTCTAAGTTGCACCCTCTGCTCCTCAGACACCAACAACTCGAAGCTCTGCAGCACGCCGTCTCAAGCTAGATGGACTGATGCAGTCTCTAGCCAAACACTAAAAGCACCCGAACCAACGTAGTAAACGCGGTCACGCTTGCTTCCTAGCTGCCTCTGCTCGTCTCCTTGTGCTCTGATCTTGATCGCTCCCCGTTCTCTCACAAAGTCACACCGAATCCAAGCTGCTATGCCTGGCTTTTATACTAAGCCACACCTTCCAAATCAAACCCTACAATATATGCAAGATTCAATTAGGAAATATCAAATCTCTTCAAATCTGTAATCAATAATCAATATTTTATCTCAACTCCAAAAGGCAGTTAGAATATTATCACAAACGACATAATCAGTTTAGGCAACAAGATAATCTTTCCTGATTTTTCTCTGACCAAAATATCAGGAACTGCTAACGACTTCAGACTAGTCGTTAGGTATGTCCAGTGAAGCACAATCTGCACACTCAATACACTAGTCAGTATTGATCACTTGTCATCATCAAAACCCCAAGGGTTCAACAATTTCCCCCTTTTTGATGATGACAAATAATCCGGAGAAGATAAGAACAACAAGTGATGTGCAGATTCAATTACCGACCAAGCAACCGAGCATTCCCCCTAAGTCCTTGCATTAGGTCCTCCTCTGAAGGTTCCTTAGAACCTGAGTGAACTGAATCCTTTACCTGCACATAACAACCACTACTTCCCCCTTTTGTCATTATCAAAAATACCATAATCTGGGTTAGTGGAACAAAGGACAAGTAGCACACCAAAATATCAGTCAAGCAAAATCAGGTGTAAAAGAAGTGCAGTTCAATATAAAACCGCCCGTCACATCGGGCAAAACAGGACACAATCAGTTCAAAGGTTTAGCAAGAAAGGGGAAAATGTGCTAGGTCAAAATAGGAGGGGCCTTAAGACTGGTCATCAAAGATCAAGAGGTACGACTGGTGGTCTTAGTAGCAATAAATTGGTCCATCTTAAGCAGCTGATCCACCTTCTCATTCAGAGACCGAAGCAAGCTAATAATTTCCTTCCTCTGAGAAACAGCACTTGTATCCTCAGCTTGCTCCTTAACCTCTTGATCATCATCCAGGTCCACTACTGGCACAGGCTCCTTCTCCTTCTCTACATCTTTGGCTGCTCCCTCAGGCAACTCATACTTGTGTACCCAGCCAATGCCTTCACTCCAAGCATAGTTAATACGACCCATATGTCCTTCTTTGAGTTGTCGAGAGCAGCAGACTTCAACCTTTGGATGATATGCCTTGAAGTACAGGAGGATCATCTTGACCAGTCGGGGGTATGGCATCTTCTTGGACTGAGATTTCTTAACAACCACCATGAGTTGGAGGATGATCTTTGGCAAATTCACCGGTGCCTTTGTCAATATTTTCCACAGTAGAACCTCCTCATAGGTGCTGGGAACTGTATGCTTTCCTCCCCTAGGCAGCAGACACAGTGCTAAGTATTCAAGAGGCACTCGAGAGATTACTTGCATATTCTCTCCTTTCCCCAACACAATCTCATGTATCTCTACCTCAGCAACATCCATGGGAATACCTACATTCAACTCATCATACCCCTCACACGAAATTTCGAGAATGTTAGCGACGTCCCTCTCAGAGAACTTAAACTTTTCCTTACCAATCTTAAAACACACAGTAATCAACTTACTGTCGGACACAAGCTCAAGCGACTTATAAAATTCTTTTACCAATCCGACATCAACCATTGCCAGTCTCATAAACAACTCATCCCACCCTTGATGAGTAAACAGTTCCACAACTATACTAAGATCATTATCAATTAAGTAATCAGGGTCAAGAGCCATGTCACGAACAATACCTTGGCATAACCTGTCAGAGGATTTTGGGAAGTCCTTGGCTGCATCTCTCTTTGCCTTCACCTGACGCTCGCCAGAGATTGTTGACTCTGCCTTTCTCTTGTTGCTTGGTAGTATGTCGGAAGTAACTCCTTTTCCTTTGTTTCTGGTGCCAATCCTTCTGCCCAGAGAGATGCCCATACTCAGACTCTCCTCCTGACTGGTCTGTGAGGTTCGTTTCTCTGCATTGTCGTCTTTCACCTTTGACGACTGGTCATCTCCATCTACTGATATTGTCTTTTGCCCCAGATCCTAAGTGGTGGCTGGTAACTCTTCAGTGTTCCCCTTTTCCTTCACATCAATCACCTTCTCATCGCTCTGAGCCCCAATCTCATCTATCCTCTTAGGTGGTGACTTATCGACGGATTCTGCCGTCGCGGGAATGTCAGTTGAGCCTACACCATGACTCACCATCACCGGAATTGCCTCAGTCTCCAAGGTTGCGCCGTCTACCTCTTTCGCTGACTTCTCCGTTTGACACTGATTGTCCTCACTTGGAATGGACCTCACCACATTGTCAATCATTGCGTTAATTTGTTCTTCAGTCGGAGCAATCACCTCAGGTGGCGGAGCGACAACCTGAGGAGCGTCAGTTTTGGAAGCCGATGCCTTGGCGACCTCAGCCGCTGCTTTCGCCTGTTCCATCTTCTCCATCGCACTGGCCGTTGCTCTCAATTCCTTCGAAGTGAGCAGTGTGGCAAGGTTAAACTTGGAGAAGTCCATTGGGGAAAGTTGGGATTTGGATTAGGATTTTTGCAATTAGGGTTTCGAATCGGCGGCAATTGTGAGGAGGATTGATCCCAAAAATCTGATTATATATCTCCCAAATATCCTCCTAAATATTCTCTCTCCAGAATATGAATTTCAAAGATATCCAAAATTTTCACCTCACCTAACCTGATAAGTCCAAGCGTTTTCTTCGGGTGTGACAAAATCTGCTTATTGGTCAAACCTATCGGTGGCTAATGAATGTTGTCTGACAATCAAGTCTTACCACTAGTCTCTCTGATTAACCAGTCCCAAGGTATATTGTGAAGGAAGTAATGCGGTAGTTGTCCTAGTGACAGGAAACATTACTCCAAAGAAAAGTATGTTAGTCAGAATAACATAATCACACTTAAGCATATGATCATTCTCGAATATGTGTGTATTATCTATCACTATTGTCTCCGTGCTACTAGTCAAACCAGATGGGGACTTGAGACAACTAGTTCTGGAGTAGGCTAGGGACGGTCTCAACCACTTCCTTTGGGCTTATAATGTGGGAGCAAATAGGAAATGTTGTTAGGTGACAAAGAACATACTGAAATATATCACGGTTTTACCACATGTGACGAGAGTCTTAAGTTGTACTGAAGCTACTAGTACACAAGACATGTGACCTCTAGTCGATGGTCACTAGTCACTTCTATCTACTAACACACCAGAGCATGAATATTCAGGTCAGACAGTGGTTAGTAGTAGAAGTTATATACTGACTAGGATAGAGAGATCATACCCAGCTCCATTCGGAGGACCAAGAGACTAGACATGATCCAAGAAACTGAGCTGTTCCAGAGGTCGACTTCCGGTCCACTCTGCTTCAAGCAAAGTCTGCGTCGGTGTATCCCACAAGTTCTAGCGATTCTCCTCTAGGATACCACAACACCAAGTT
The DNA here is from genome assembly GCA_006409495.1 of Sedum album. NCBI lineage: Eukaryota > Viridiplantae > Streptophyta > Magnoliopsida > Saxifragales > Crassulaceae > Sedum > Sedum album. The sequence continues at coordinate 37,153 of QZGG01001429.1, read as the reverse complement.
GTCAGTTCCCTTAAGATACCTGAGTATTCTTTTAACTGCCTTCAAGTGTGTTTCTCTGGGGTCAGCTTGAAACCTGGCACAGAGACAAACACTATACATTATATCTGGTCGGCTAGCAGTTAAGTAAAGAAGTGAACCTATCATTCCCCGGAGTTTCTGATCAACTGGTGGCTGACTCGTCCTTCCCAAGCGAGTCATTTGGGGATATCGGTGTACTGAAGTGTTTGGCATCGCCATACCAAACTTCTTTATCATCTCCTCAGGTACTTCTGTTGGTAGATCTTGGTTCCTTCCTTTTCCTGTGACACTTGTAAACCAAGAAAGAAAGTGAGTTCACCTTCCATACTCATTTCAAATTCGGTTCTCATGAGCTCTGAAAATTCCTTGACAAGAGAAGTGTTAGTGGATCCAAAATAATATCGTCTACATATACTTGAACTACTAGTATATCACTTCCCTTTTTCAGCAAGAACAAGTCTTGTCTACCTGTCCTCTGGTGTATCCATGATCAAGTAGAAACTGGGACCATAAACAGTGCTTTCTCCAATCGGTAGACATGATTTGGGAACTGGTGATCTTCAAAGCCAGGTGTCTGAGACACATACACCTCTTCTTTCAGAATTCCATTCAGAAAAGCCGTCTTAACGTCCATTTGGTACAACTTGAATCCATGGTAGGCAGCATACGCAATCAGCAGTCTGATTGCCTCCAGTCTTGCCACTGGTGCGAATGTCTCATCATAGTCTATGCCTTCCTGCTGATTATACCCTTTGACCACCAATCTTGCTTTGTTTCGTACAATGTTCCCTTGATCATCAAGCTTGTTCTTGAATACCCACTTGGTACCAATGATGGTCCGGTCAGATGGACGAGGGACTAGTTCCCAGACTTTGTTGCGCTCGAACTGGTGGAGCTCTTCTTGCATGGCTACTACCCAGTCTGGATCCTTCAGTGCTTCAGTCACCGTTTTTGGTTCTGCAAGAGAAACAAAGGCAGTGTTAGCACAGTAACTCAATAATGCAACTTGACCATTACCACTAGTGTTCTGAGACGAAGGTTAGGAAGTTCAGTATGATAGTCTCTGAATTTGATCGGAGGATGACTCTGTCGTCCATCTTCTGGGAACTCCTTGTTGTTGCTGTGTCTGCATTCTGTCTCTCTTCTGGTGGAGCACTTCCAGAGCCTGGTAACTGATTATTCTCATTTGCTTCATTGTCATCATCAGCTCTGGTTCCACAGCAGTATCTTCTTCCTGTCAGATTCTTCATCTTCACATTGTTATCATTATGACCCTTCTCTCCACTTGTTCCTTGAGGCAGCAGGAACTGGTTCATCCACAGGATCTTCCTCTGGGTCCACTCATCTCTGGTCAGTTCGAAGTCATCATCGTCATCTTTCGTCAGCTCCAAGGTTCTCACAGACTTTCCTCCCATTACTGACTCATCGAACCTGACATGTATTGACTCTTCTACTCTCTTCAACGATGATTATAGACTTTGTAGGCTTTGCTTGAAGATGAGTATCCAACAAAGTTCCTTCGTCACTTCTCGGATCAAACTTACCAGATGTCCTTACCATTATTGTGCACATAGCACTTGCAACCAAAGACACGCAGGTGAGACAGATTTGGTTTTCTACCCCTCAGAAGCTCATATGGAGTCTTGTCAATCCCTGGTCTCAGATAGGCTCTGTTGATGATATAGCATGCGGCATGTAGTGCTTCGGCCCAGAAGTTTCTAGGAAGATTACTGGCTATCATCATGGTCCTAGTCATGTCCTCTAGAGTTCGATTTTTCCTTTCAACCACTCCGTTCTGTTGGGGGGTCCTAGGAGCGGAGAAGTTATGACTTATACCTTCCAGTCTGCACAAGTCAAGAAATTGAGAGTTCTGGAACTCTGTTCCATGGTCAGTACGTAGTGAGATAATAGATAAGTCAAGTAATCGTTCAACACTAGTTTTCCAATTTTCGAACTCATCAAAAGTTTCATCTTTAGTTCTAAGAAAGATAGTCCAGGTGTACCTTGAGTAGTCATCAACAATGACTAGTACATACCGATTACCTCCTCTACTCTGGACACGCATCGGTCCGCACAGATCCATATGAATCAAGTCTAGAGGCTTCTTGGAACTTACCCAGTCCTTTGATTTGAAGGAGCTTCTCACCATTTTACCTTTGGCACAAGAACTACATACTCCGTTCTCAGATTCCTTCACGCTGGGTAATCCTTCTACTAGATTCTTCTTTTGGAGTTTGGAGAGAAGACGTAGACTGGCATGTCCTAGTCTTCGGTGCCATAAGTCAGAATCATCTGAGTGCGACACAAGGCACAACTCCCCTTCTGGCTCAAACGAGTGATCAACAATATAGACATTGTTATTTCTTATTCCCTTCAGAAGAATCTTTCCTGTCTCAATGCGCTCAACCAAACAGTCAGTGTCAGTGAAAATAATTCGATTTTTACCTTTTTATAACTGAGAACACTTAGCAAGTTATAACTTAAACCCTAACATAACTAACATCTTCTACTTGAGTAGTACTAGACAGACTTACAGTACCGATCCCACAAATTTCACCTCTGCTCTTGTTTCCAAAGGTGATCGGTCCTCCTTGATGTTTATTGAGTTAGAAACCACTCCTTGTTCCCTGTCATGTGGAGTGAGCATGCGCTGTCTATGAACCACCTTTGTCCCTTCTCCTTACCTGCAAGGAAACATCAGTCTTACGGACCCAGATTGACTTGGGCTTAACTGCTTTAGATTTATAGGAAACAGCATTAATAAATTTGTTAGTAGGATTAGGTTTCCATTCTGTTCCAAGATCAATTTTCCTTCTTGGAGTTTCCCTAGGTCTTCCTCCTGTGGGTCCAGTGTTCTAGTGTGTTGTCGTCCAGTGTTGTGGGTTCCTTATGATAGTGAGGTGAGGACTGTCTCTGTCTGTCCAGTGTTGTGGTCGCTTCCTTATGAGTGTGGGTTCATAGCCTTGAGAGTACCTTTGTTGTGATCTCATGGGTTCTTCCACTTGTGGTTCCCCCTGACTTCCTGACCACGATTCCTAGTGTACATCTCATTCTCTCCTATCGCTTTTAGCTTACCACATTCTCTGCGGTAATGTCCATTATTACCGCAGTGCCAGCAAACACGGTGCGATCTCAGTTTACGTACTTACTGTTCCCGGTCTGAACGGTTTCCCTTCTTTTTTCCTGGAAGTTCAATGGTCCAGTGTTGTCTGCTTGCTTCTTCCACATCTGATATGCCTTAGAACCATCAAATGGCACATACTGGTCGTTGAATGATCTTCGAAATTTCTGGCTATATGTGTTCTGTCAGAACTGGTGGAGGCAATGTGTTTCTCCTCAGCAACATATCCAAGACCTGGTCGGAATCTTTCACTCAGTGTAGGTACCTTTTGTCAAGCATCAACAGGTGCCTTCATCTTCAGCTTGTCCAGTTTTGTGACCAGTTCGTATTCTCTAGACTCTTCTTTCCAGTTCATCACAGTTCTGTTTTCTCCTTTTCCAATTTCTGTATCTCATTCCTCAGTTGATTGACTTCCTCTTTCAGATCAGGACAGTTGTTACATTTGACAGACTTCTTCTTAATCGCATCCTGAAGTTCTATAGCAGTACCAGACCATAACAGATTTTCCTCAATAAGACCTGCAATTTCAACTTTCTGCTCTTCCAATATACTACTCATTTCTTCATTCACATCGGTTAGTTTTCTCAGGAGATCTAATAAATCAGCACGAGACATTCTAGAAGGAGAGTTAGTATTTACCTCATTATTCGCGTCATCTCCAAGTGCCATCAAGCATACTTCCCGATTCACTGGTAGGTCACAGTCACTTTCTTCTCCTTCATCTCCCCATGCAGCCAGCATTGCTTTGCCATCCCTTTCAGTAGCAGGCTTTCCCGCCTTCTTTCTCAGACACTCAGTTGATATATGTCCTTTCTTTTAGCACCACCAGCATATGATGTCCTTCTTGTCTTTAGGACCAGTCGATTGTGTGTTCTGGTTGTCTCCTCTGTTAACCTTTCTGAGTTTCCTCATAGAATCTAGTTTTGTCATTCTTAGTGCTCTGGTGATCAAGGCAGTGGATTCATCAAGGTCCTCATCATCTTGAGCATCAGTCTGGACTAGTTCAAACGCCTTTTCAACTTTGAGTGCCAGTGACTTGGACTTTGTAGCTTCTCTGGAGGCCGTCTTCCCTTTGAACACAATAGCATGTGATTGAAGTCTCGCTACAAGTTCTTCCAGTGTTATAGCTTTAATATCTGATTGAGCATGAAGAGCCATTGCTATGTGATCCCAGCTAGGATCCAGTGCCTGGAGGAACCGGTGAGTGATTCTCCAATCTTCCATCTTTTCACCCAGAAAGACTAGTTGTCCCACACATGTCTGGAACCTGGAGTGGAAGTCCTCCAGAGATTCATTCCTTCCCTGAGCAACCGACTCATACTCCTTGAGTGCTGTCAATATTCTGTTTTCTGGATATCTTCATTCCAGAGTACAGTCTTCTCAGGGCTTCCCAAATCTCATTAGCAGTGTCATAACCTAGAATCTTCCGTTTGTCTCCTTCGCTCAGTGCTTGAAGAGAACTCTTTTTGCACGATGATTTCTCAACGATCCGATAGTCTTCTTCATCATAAAGGTTCTCATCCTTAACCAGCATCATTTGGTCCAAAATTGGTTCATCTCCTCTAGTAATGACCTTCCAGACTTGAGCGTCCAGAAACACATGTGACTTGAACTGTTTGACCCACCAGTCATATTCTCCCGATTTCAGTGGCGGGGGTGTCCAATCTCCGAAGTTTTTAGCCATGTACCTGCAAGCTAACACTAATCTAGAGCACCGGGCTCTGATACCAATTGTTGGATCGAGGTTAGCTTGTACTTCTAGTCGTGAGGGTCGACTTGTCCCTCGATACGACTAGTCGCAGCGGAATAAACAAGAGTAACGTAATAAACAAAAGTAAATCAAGACTCACGATTTTAGGTGGAAACCCAACTGGGAAAAACCACCCCTTCCAGCAGCACTGGAAGGATTCTCAACTTCGAACTTTATTAATGTCCTTGAAGAATACACTTGAATCAGCTAGTACAACTCCCGTTTACTACTGTTCTAAGCTGCACCCCTGATCCTCAGACACCAACAACTCGAAGTTCTGCAGCACGCGTCTCAAGCTAGATGGACTGATGCAGTCTCTAGCCTAACACTAAAAGCACTCAACCAACGTAGTAAACGCGGTCACGCTCGCTTCCTTGCTGCCTCTGCTCGTCTCCTTGTGCTTTGGTCTCGATCGCTCCTCGCTCTCTCACAAAGTCACACCGAATCCGAGCTGCTGTGCCTGGCTTTTATACTAAGCCACACCTTCCAAATCAAACCCTACAATCCATGCAAGATTCAATTAGGAAATATCAAATCTCTTCAAATCTGTAATCAATAATCAATATTTTATCTCAACTCCAAAAGGCAGTTAGAATATTATCACAAACGACATAATCAGTTTAGGCAACAAGATAATCTTCCCTGATTTTTCTCTGACCGAAATATCAGGAACAGCTAACGACTTTAGACTAGTCGTTAGGTAAGTCCAGTGAAGCACAATCTACACACTCAATACACTAGTCAGTATTGATCACTAGTCAGTATTGATCACTTGTCATCATCAAAACCCCAAGGGTTCAACACCACTGCATTCACTTCTTGGTGATCATCCTCGAATAATGTAGGGCATTCGTCGGTTTTGTGGCTGATTGCTTTGCAAAACTCACAGGGTTTAGAGGTCTGTCCTTGTCCAATGGCTATCCTTTTCACCATTTCCTTCAGCTCCTTCAACTCGTTAGCCATGTTACTTGTTTCAGCTTTGTATACATCCTTTGATCTGCCATTGTCTTCTCTACTCATTGTTTCTTCTCTAAATCTGGCATTTTCTGCGGCTTCATTGATCAATTCCCTTACTTGGGCTGCTTTCAAGTCCAAGACCGTACCACCAGCCGTAGCATCTAACATCCATCGCTGATCCATTGGTCTGAATCCATCCAGCAAATGTTCCACTAACTGCTTCTCCGTCAAACCCAAGTGACTACAGCTTTGCTCCAATGCGTTGAATCTTTCTAGATATTCGAATATAGCTTCATTTGGACCTTGTTTGATTGTTTGGAGCTCTCTTCTGAGTTGTGCAGCCTTGGCGGGTGGATAATACTTGTCAAGGAACTTACGCTGCATTTGTTCCCAAGTTCGTATGCTACCTGAAGGTAAAGACTTAAGGTAAGTTAAACTTAAGGGAAACACTTTTAGCTTAAACCTTTCCTCAGGTGCGTTATGTGGGCGCATAGTCTGACAAATTCCGTTGAATTCTTGTAAATGTCTTGAGGCCATCTCTCCTGGTAATCCACCAAACTTTGGTAAGTGGTGGACTACCGCTGTTTTAACTTCGAAGTTGTCCTCTTCCGGATTATGGTCAATGCACCATGGTTGGTTGCGAATAACCGGTGCGGACATCTCTTTGAGTGTGGCCTCCTGTCTAGCCTCTTGTCTAAGTTGTTCACGCGCTCTGTTCTCATTGATTTCTTCTTGTTATCTTAGGTATGCTCGCGCTTCCATTAATGCATTCCTTCGGGCGATTGCTTCTCTTCTTCTTCGCCTCAGTTCGCGTTCCGGTTCACTATAGTAGGGGGATTTCTAATGGTTGTAAGTCATTGTTCCCTTGGTTATTTCATGCATGTGCCATGTTGACAAGCAGTAAAATGCAAAACAAAAACTAAACTGAAAAATAAAAATGAAAAAACAAACACGAAGAACTCTTTACACACTTTGACACTTATGCTTTCCCCGGCAACGGCGCCAAATTTGACGGCACGTCGTTGGATGCCTCAAATTAAAGTTATAATTCCTCACAAGTTAGTATATAGCAAGTAAGGGTCGAACCCAAGAGAAAGCACGTTGTATTCAAGTTCTCTAATGCAAGCTATTGAGATTGGATTTTTATGGTTCATAACAATATAATAAAACTCAGTTCGGGGATTCAACTATGACTACAATATACTATCATGCAATTCTACCTTTGTTCTTAAGATCACACTCCGCTAAGAATGTTATCTAATGTTTTCTCGCTAAAGACAAACATATATTATTCCACTCACGTTCTGATCAACTATCCACCGCTAGGTTTAAGTCAATAACAATACTCTACTTACATCAATTAGGCACCGCTAGGCTATACTAATATAATGCAATTAGAGTGTAAACATGATGACAATCAAGTTACCGCTAAGTACACAAGATTTCACCAACAATATCATACAGGGAATAATTAACAAGATAGAACACAATGAAATACTTCATGCATTAGTCATAATCAAATCCCCAAACCGAAATGGATTTAGTTAAACATGGAATTCATGATTACAACAACAATGTAATAATTCATGAAAACAACAATGCAATAAGATGAAAGTAAGAAATTGGCACTGAGTAATAAGATGACAGTCTTCTCTTCAGAATCCAGCAGCCACCACCTTGGAGATGAACCCTTGATTGAAATTGAGATTGTGGAATGATTGAGAGGTGTATGAATGTATAGAATCTGGTGTTGTCTCAAATGGAGTAACTCCTCTTTTATAGCCTCCCCAAGCTCTGGATTTCGTGCCCTAGAATTCTCTGGAATGATTTGGCTAAAATTGGCCAAAACCGTTGAGTTCTTCGAAGTTCATAAATTCAGCCTCGGGGCCATCCAAGCGTACGTCTCTTCCTTTATCCAAGCGCACGCTTCTTCCATTTCCTCAAGCGTACGCGTACGCTTGGGGAAAGCTCTCGGACCAATTCTGGTAACCTAAGCGGGCGCTCTTTCCTTTTCCCAAGCGCACGTCTCTTACTTTTATGATAAATCCTTAAACGTGCGCCTGGAAAATTCCAGGGACGTAAGCTTGGAGTCCAACGGCTATTTTTAGGGTTTTGTGCACTTTTTGAATTCTTTCCTGAAAATAAAACAATACGAAAAGTGACGCATTTGATACAGGAAAGTAACATAAAATAGTGGGTTTAGATGATTTTTTAACTCATACAACTGTGCGTTATCACTGACGCATCATTTTTTGTTTAATTCGCACTCGGTCCTCCAACTTACGAAGCATTTTATATTTGTAGGCTAACCAGAAGCTTAATCCACCATAAACAACACCATATGATGCCCATACGTATGGGTAAGTCTGAATATCTTCTTTGGTTAATTCATATCGTCGTTTGATTGCTTCTATTGTATTAATTGGCTAAGACTTGCCGCTGATGCTTCCTGAGGCTGCTGCAGAGCATCTTCATCACAAAGTGTTAAGTCTGAATATCTTCTTTGGTTAATTCATCCGCAAAGTGTTAAAACCATAAAGACTGACGAGGTAATAACTGGCTTCATCACAACATGATCAATTGTGCGAACAATATTACTATACGAGCTGCATCAAAAGGGCGTAATTATTATCAAATCAAATCAACTACTCTATGGGAAGGAAGCAAATGAAACCTGCTTATGAACAACCGCATTATCAGACATATCCTTCACCTATTCATCTGTAATACTTGCACATGTTATCTACTAATGATACATACCGATACCCGACACTTGATTGTTCAAAAAACAAAAAATGGATGCCGTAAGTCATGGACTCGTCATACTTAATCAAATGAAACATATACATTCATAACTCATTAGTCAAAATTCAAATTTACCTATCAAAAAACGATGACTTGAAAAATCCAAAATACTTCAATCAAGTAATCAAGCTCCATCATCAATTCATCACATCGTATAACTAAAGACTGATAATGAATCCATGCTGAAAAAGTGTAGATAAAGATGCATAAAATACCTTCTGATCCTCAACCGGATGTCAAAACGGAAGAGAGACTCTTCGTCGTCGTCGTCGGATTGGGGTTTGGTTAAGGGTTCTAGCGGGTGGTTTTGGTGATGCGAATGAAATGAAGGTCGAAGTAGTTAGTGGGCCGGCCCAATAAAATCCAAAAAAGGCCTCTTGCATCATCATCATCGCGTTGTAGTATGCTTTGATCGAGCTATGTTCTGCAGCAGATGAATTTGGGGTTTGGATTAGGCCTTGACAATGGGCCGGGTCGGGCCGGGTTTACTGGAAAAAAAAGGAGCTCTATGTATACTCTTCGGGCCGGGCCGGGTCGGGCTCGGGCTTATACGTCCAAGCCCTAAGGCTAATATTGGCCCTATTAATAAGGGCCGGGTCGGGCCAGCCCTATTTTAAAAAGACCAAATAAATCATAAAATTAGGCTTAAATTGAGCTCAATTTCGAGCACAAAGGAACCCAAAATTGCACTTCAACTTAGATCAATTAGACCATGTGAAAGTGTGAAATGTTGCAGAATTGAGTTATACATTTATACAAACTTCGCAACTCATTCCTTCCAGCAATTTCCGATGTGGGATCACGGCCCGCGGACCCTGAAGGATTATTTCCGCGGACCCTTAAGAATTAAATTAATTATTAAGGGTCCGCGGATTTAATCCTTAAGGGTGCGCGGATTACTCTTAGCAATTTCCGATGTGGGATTGTGTTCCGCGGACCCTTAAGGATTATTTCCGCGGACCCTTAAGAATTAAATTAATTCTTAAGGGTCCGCGGAACACAATCCCACATCGGAAATTGCTAAGAGTAATGAGTTGCGAAGTTGTATAAATATACAACCCAATTCAACAAATATTCACACTTCGACTTGGTCTATATGACTAAGGTTAAAGTGTAATTTGGGCTCCTTTGAGCTTAAATTTGAAGTCATTTGAGTTTAATTGAGTTTGATTAATTGAGCTCTTAGGCTTATTTGAGATTAATAATCTGAGCTTATATGAGCTTGGTATATTTAATTTAGGGCTGGGCCTTCGGGTCGTGCTAAGGTCGGGCCGGGCCAATTTTAGGGTCGGGCTTTAAAATGAAGGCCCTAGCCCTACCCTATTATATTCGGGCCTGGATCGTATAGGGCCGCCCTTCGGGCTCGGGTCGGACTTGGGCCCTTCGGGCTATCGGGCTTGTTCGGGCTTTTCTTGGCCCTAGGGCCATTTGTCAACCCCTAGTTTGGATGATGAAAAGGTGAGACCTTGATTGGATTTGAGGTGATCCAGTTGGTGATCTTGATCAGGGTTTGTGTTGAATTATTCATGTTTTTTTGGAAATTTAAAAGCCTAATTTAATCTGAAAATTTTGATTAAGAAAAATTAACTTTGGACATGAAGTCCTATGTCATACAAAAATTAATATGTTCTGTGATAATAAACTTGTTATCATTTACTTGATCATCATTAATGCAAATGATTCATCATTGAATAGAAACCACAATTCAATCTAATACGTGTAAGCAATTACAGATGAGGATATCAACAAAAAGTAATGATAAGCTAAATGGATAATCTGTTTGCAGTCATTTCTTAACATAAATGGACAGCTACTTGTTTTCCTCAATTAATGGTCATTTTAAAAAAATATGGTTAAGGTATCGACAAATTCATACTTGAATTAATTTTTATTCCTCTAATCCTCTCTATCCTCATCGCAAAACCCCTGCTCTTCTCCATCAATAATCAAACTCAAACTGAGTTAACTTTAGTTAACTTCAGATGAAAAACATATGATCATTTGGAATGGAATTAAAATGAATTTTGACCCACTCTACACTAGATATATGGTTTTGGGAAACTAGACACATTGGCTAGGTACTTCCACATTCTTTTTATGACTTTTAAAGCTTGAAGAGTTCAAGAGCCCATTTGGGATTAAATATGAAGTTTAACAACCACTCTGAAGTTCAGTGTGTGTTCCAGCAAGCGCATTCCTTATAGGGTCTTCTGTTCCTGTGAGCCCCTTGCCACTTACAACTCTTCTTCTTTTTTCTTTTTTTTGAAATCAGCTTTTCAAACTGAAAAAAACACTGAGGAAAACCTCAGGAAACAGACCAACACCAAAACCTAGACTGGCAATGTAAACAATAAAAAACATAGGAACAGCATGTGTAGCAAACTCTTCTTGACAATAAACTTTTGTTTATCAGTTTTTCTATCCATATCAATCTTTGAGTGTAGCAAAATGTGTGCAATGTAAAGAAAAGTACAACATCAACATTGGTGAACTACAAACTATTGTTTACTTCCAAAATGAGGTCTGAGCTACTGAATTCTCCTAAAAAGATGCAAGCAAATATAATGAGAGAATGCACTTATACAGAATCAAAGTTGGCAGTACTTACTGCACAGTCTGCAACTCATTTTATTGAAAGTATGGTAGCTGCTGTGAACAGAGCCTCTTTTCCAATGGGAAGAGAACCACAATGCCTGCAAAAAATAATGAAATAATAAACTAACTTATTCAACAAAGTTCATTATTGCAATTATGATCACAAGTAAATGCCTATTATTTTCTAAAAAAATGAACAAGATATCTACGGTTTTATGAGTCTTACTTGTCGGCTTTTTTGAGGGCCTGAAAAGCCGATATCACACCCTTGCATACTTCTTCTTTGGAACTTCCTTGTAGAATTTCAGAGTAATTATCCGTACCCTCAGTGAGTTGTTTTCCAATGAATAATGACAAGTAAGCCTGACATAAATTCGTTAAGTAGTTACAAATGATGTTTGATGGGATTAGTACCTTGGTATATCAGAAAAAGTAATTCACAGTTGACTAGTATAGCAAATCAAGGTTTCTGAACCTGGCCATTAAGGGATGGGATGGGACAATGGGTCACTCACCTGAAATGCATGTGCTAAAAGGAATTCTAGTACTTCATTGCTGCGGATTTTTCTGATGACAGTTTTGGCAGTAGCAGGATTTGACAATGTGTTGAGAAGTCCAACAAGAGTGCCATCGTCTGTAGAATCTTTTGATTTCCTTGTGCGAACAGATGGCTAAACGAATAAAATATAAAAGATGGTAAAACTACTCATAGAAGACAATTCAGAGCAGGACATGCAATCTACGAAAGGAAAACAAGTTTGACAATGAAGGCACAGATCATCACAACACTTACTTTAGCAATATACTTTCGCAGATACTGCACAGCTAGTTCAAGCTTGCATTTGGGTTCATCAAATGCCTGCAAACAAATAGTTTATATAAGAGCTGATACCATGTCACTTTGATGCCTCAGGACTCGGACAAAAGGAAATTGAAATGTGTACCTGTAGAAACTGAAAGAGAGTGTCTGTGTCGTATGTAAGCTCATCTAAGATTATCTCGAATGCAGGGGTCCTGCATTTCATATTATAGGTTGGTTGTAAATAAAAATGGTACTAAAAATTAATGCTTAGCCCGATGCTACCTTACACTATCACCTCTGGTAGTCTGAAGATGCAAGTCTGCTGACTTCTTCAATGCATCAAGCTCCATAATCTAAAGTGGTAAAACCTGATTAGCTTCAGATAAAATTAAATGACTATTGACGGCTTACCATTAGCAGAAGTTTCCGAATTGCTAAGCAAGTGCACTTTTTCATCTCTTGTGAAGCAATCAACGCAGCTGCATCACACTTACTGGATGGTTCCATTCTGCTGAACCTGAGATACCTTGATCATCTTTCAGGAAGAGGTTTTGTAGAGCAGACAGTAGTGTTACACAGTCCTTTACAAGACTTTTAAAATTTATCCTTCTTGAACTCTGCACAGCAGACTAGTTAAGCAGCAGCACAAAAATAATTGGCCTATAAAAAAGTAAATCAAATCAATACCAGAAGTAAATTCAGCCAGGCGTCCTTTACAGTGGCCCAGTTCATGGTTTCTGAGGATAAAAACAAACATCATTAAGATGCAAGTCTGTTACCTGTTCTAGGAAGAAAGAAAAATAGGAGAACTTAATGTCGTCAAGTTACCTCGGTATGATTCTCTTCGGGGTAAGAAATCCCCCTCAAGTACATTAACTAGATAATGAAAAAGAAGCATATTTCCATGGGACTGCACAGAATTGATTAAATAAATATGAATTGTAGCTGACAAATTGATGGAAGGCTTCACTAGAAAAAATTGTGCCAATGAGTCAGGAAATTACTTTCACCCCAATGATGCGTTTGACGGCCTCTTCTAATAGTTTTTCTATAAGTTGACAGAATTCCTAACATTGTTACTGAATCGTCAGAAAGGTGATGTAAAAGCAAAGGGATAATTTTTTTTCAAGTTTTAGAGTTGCACCGGTGCTCATTTGCTAACCAGGTGCGTAAATCAACGGTACTATTCCTTACAACAGGAAAACACCCCACTATTCTATTTCCTCCAGTATGACAAGAAGCATCTAGCACAAAAGTAAACTCACACAAGAATCAATCAGCCTGCCATTAGCACAACTAGCACCTCTAGCACTTGCAGGAATGTCTGCACTGCAGACAAAAGGAGACCACGCCTGAAAATATACGCTGTCATCAGCTCATAAAATCAACATAAAGAGATGGAAAAACATACCATATTCAAAAAAGAACATGTAGTCACAAATAATCAGCTTGGTAAATACGCTAAACTTGAAACACCTCTTTCTCTTTGGCGCCAACAAGCTCAGAATCCACCATTGAAGATGATGGATCAGACATGTCAACACTCTGTCCTATCACTCGAGGGAAACGCTATATTACCAGAAACAACTGATGAGAAAATGCACCAAATAAATAAACATCAGGAACTAGAAAAAAGAAGTACCTTTTCGATGTCTAACAAAAGCTGATAACTAGCCATACACAATTCAAGGTTCTTCCCCTCCCTCAATATCTGAAAAATAGCGTGACACATCTTGCTATCCCCACAAACACAACACACACAAACATAATCATAATCAACAAACTTTTTCAAAAGAGATGACCATTAGAGAAATTGGATGGACGAACCTGGTGGGAGCAACTCCTGCATCAGGAGTGAGTGAAGCAGCCCGCACAGCTTCCAAGAACGCAAGCCCTAATTTTTAACAACCAATCAATCGATTGGGTAAAGAAAAGGTAAGACAAAAGGGTTACTTACTGTCGTCGACTTCATCCTTAGCGTCCTTGATCCCATTGGAGTCGAGAATCGCCAATGTGTTCTCCTCGATTCCCGTGTCGCTCAGCATCCGCATAATTCACGAATTTTATCAGCCTGGCTGGCGCTGTCCTGGTGAATATTAAACCCTAATCCCCCAGTTATATGTTTTTTTGAAATGTCAGAATGTGAACCAAGGAATTGACATGTTCATTTGAATTTGACAATACGGATGAATTTTTTATTATAATACTTTAAGTTTGGCGAAATAAGAATGAAATTACCAAATTATTTGAGTCCTCTTTTTTGCTACCTTAAATCGAAGGATATTTTGATCAAAATATTATTGTTTGTGAAAATTATTAGCTTTTAGCTATTAAAATTATAGATTTTTTTAAACTTGTATTGAATTATTTTGCATGAAACTTCCTCAACTTTTGACAACTAAATTAACTCCTGATACATAAAAATAACTTAATCGGCTAGGAAATTCTCGATTTTTAGTTTGACAATTGTAGCAATATGTAACAACAGAGAAGTCAATTTTATACCCCGAAGAGTGCTAGATGCACCAACAGTTGGTGCATACCGAACGTCAGAAAGACGAAAATATTCTTGGGGCGTAGACTTACCTAGAAACTGGGGCAAGGACAATTTTGAAATGATAGAAGTTAAATTACTATTATACCTTCAAACGTAAAGAAAACCTATGTGAAGGGAGGGGTAATTTGGTATTTTATGCTTTGGTATTCACCTTTGACCTTTATACCACTTTGTTTTCCTATTATATGGTACTACTAGATGGAGCATTTTGTCCATCACTACATCACGAATACACTTAAGTGACACTTAAAAAATAGTCGCATAAGCCCTAAGCTAGTCATATTAACCCTTATAGGACGCAATTGGTGTCGCATAAGGACTGGCGCGACTGAGTCAAAATATGTTACTCCCATAAGATCGCCAGCATTTTGCGACATAATATAGTCTTGTCACGTAAATTTCTTGTCATGTTACGCTTGATTTTTAGTGACACGTAACATTTGTCGCATAAAATGGATAATGTTTTTCAAAATATTTTAGTATTTGGTATCGTTTAACATATGAACGTTTGTCGCAAGTGATCATTTATGTGACTCCGGCTAGTCGCTTGTAATACACTGAAGCTTACAAAACCAAAATGAACAAATTAAAAACAGAAATGATAGAAACAACATTCATTTAAACCTGCGTTGTTGAAGCTTGTTCTGAGATCTCGTATTCATTGTGAATTTAGATTTATGCGACTTACATACAACAATGTAAGTCGCTTAAGACATAAATGGTTGTTGAAACAATTTAATTGTGTTTGAGACGGATCGTACAAAAGTAATTCGTCAGCGCTTCAAAAGTGCGTATGTGGCAATTTGAAAATATACTAACGCGACAAATTATGGGCTGTCACTTAGATATTTGTCGCGTTACATCCCCAAAGTGACATACTTATGCTTGTTGCATAGCTCTAATCACATAAGATACCTTAACCAACATGCTATTTATTGTAGTCAGGTACGCCGTCTTGGTCGCATAAATTAAATCAGCTCCGGATAACTAGCTTGGCCGCATATTTTAGTTTGTAATCTTCATGGGAAGGCTCCCGAACTCAGGCAGGCAGGCATAAGCCACTTCAAGTAGACCCGTCAAAAATATCCGTTACCCATTACCCGCCCTACAACCGCCCATTAAAATATCCGCACATACCCTCTCATACCCGCCCATTTAGCTTAACGGGTTTACAATACCCATTACCCATTATCACCCATTTAGTATAGTGTAACTCATTACCCATTTAACACCCGTTAACACTCATTATCCATTTACACACTTAACACTCATTATCCATCAATTATTTTAAGTTGTATAAATAAATATATAATTGATGAATCATATTATAAATTATTTTTTATAGTTTATTGATTTGCTCATATCTCACGTTTTGATTAACATATCTATTTTTTCTTATTCGATTGCATTTTAATTTAACATACATATTCTCACGACATGCTCAACTATTGAGAACATTATTTATCTACTCATGAAATTAAGTTATTAAATAAAGCACGCTTAACTTTATTTACTATTTTTAAAATTTCTCAATTCTATTTTTAAATAAAATGAAATGAAAATTCAAAATAAATAAAAATAAAAATAAACGAATATTGTTGGAGCAAGCGGGTGAACAAACTATTTTAACTATCATGCAAAGGACATATATGTTCAATGGATAAATGTGCTTAAACGGGTTAAATAGGTAAACGGATATTAACGGGTAAACGGATATTAACGGGTAAACGGATAATCCATTACCCGTTAACACCTGCTCATTTAATCCCATTAGCTAAATGGGTAAGATGGATAAAACACTCATTTACCCACTACCCATTTAAAACCCGCCCTTCGCCCGCCCACCAGCCAGTTTTGACACCCCTAACTTCAAGCCTTGATCCTGTTCTTTCATTGTTGCTTATGATATAATGTGTTGCTTTCTGTCAGTAAGAATGTTCGAAATTGTGGTATTCAAGAGAATTATGTCCAACTAGTATGAACACAGGTTTTTATTTTGTTTAACTTACAATAAAATTTAAGTTCCTGTGGATCAGAGTCAGAGTTATTGATTTTCGATAGCCTGAAACGACGATTTTGCTTGAAAATCGAGTTTCAAGCTTGCCCACATTGCACACAGTTGAGATTTCATATGAACTTTCAACACTGGATCCAAATCCAATGTATAAGGGTTGCTGCATAAATGAGCTACTGGTGTACCTTGATGAATAAGCAAGGTATATTTGCTTTTCGCCTATTTTCAAACCTGGTTCTATGCTGTAGAGCGTGTGAATAAGCTTGCGAAGCACGGTATCTGGAAGAATAAAGCTGGCAATGGAGCCAATGATAGCAGAAGTCAGCAAGGAAGTTGCGTAAACATTCCTTTTTTGATGATAATATCCTTCTGATAAGCACAAGTTAGGGTTGGTCAATACTCAGTAGCTTCAAGCTCAAGCATCTTACTTGTCTCTCACACATTGATGTGGAGGCAAGCGTGGGAGCCTCCTAATCTTTATGTTATAAATATGGCAATACACCCATTTAGCGCATTTAAGTAGATTTGGGTAAGTCAGGTTTATAGTTGATTCAAATGACGGAACAAGATGAGATGCTAGAGAGCGTTTGGAAGAGGGTCATGGCGGGCACTGATGAAAAGAATGCCACGGCGATTAGTGCAGATAACTGCGAGTATGATATTTGGGATGAATTGCCAAGTTTAGGCAAATGGGGGCCAGAGGAGGATGGTACATGGGATGAGTTACTTAATGAGCTGATCATGCCACTGGCTGATGGAAATATTATCCAAAGTAAGGACTTCGACAGTGCAAATAATTATTTTTCGAGGAGTAGCGCTGTAAGAACAAGGCGCTACAGGGGAGTTAGGAGAAGACCATGGGGAAAATATGCAGCTGAGATTAGAGATTCATCGAAGAAAGGGTGTCGGCTTTGGCTAGGGACCTTTAAGACTGCTGAAGAAGCTGCTATTGCTTATGATAAGGCTGCATGAGGATCAGAGGCCCCAAGACCTTTCTCAACTTCCCACTCAAAAATGTGGACAGGGCTTTGCATAGGCAAAACTTTCCAGTTATAAATAAAATGTCTTTCGGAGACATGGCAGATCGGAACAATGATCAGGCAGTGGAAATCCCAACACCAAAAAAGCTTTTAACGGTTGAAGCTAAAGATGACAGAGGTATTTATCAAGATGTGTTGAGTTTGAGGACCTCGGAAGCGATTTCTTGGACAGCTTGCTAGCAACTTTCTGTGACAAGTAACAAACTTGAGGTGCAAGATTCATATACAAGAAACACTGTCTTGTTCGGTAGATTGGTGCAAGGATTTTCAGCAAAGCCTCCCAGCTAGACCATGTGACTATTTGTGCCTCGCTGCTTCAAAACCAAATGTAGTCAAAATAGAAAAATTATGTTGCTTTGTGCTGCAATATATTTGAGCTTAATTATAGATTAAAACAGTTACTAGTAATTTGATGCAACAGAAACCTGTACATATATAATCGATAATGTATTTAGCATATTATAAATGAAAGAAATTTATGATAATTAAAAAAATCGGTTAGGGTAATTATAGTGAAAATGAGGAATGTTATAAGAATGTGAATTGTGGCTTCAAAAGAAACAATGAATTTCACTCTTACGATACATAGGATAAGATTGTAATATGGTCCACAAGTTTTTATCTTTTTCGTGCATTATGAAACTGACCTCACAATCTAAAATGCAGATAGTTATATAATATATAGTGAGTTAATATTTAGAGAGACATTAATATTTTAGAGAACAAAGAACTTGACCTTAACTATTGTTTTTTAATTTAATGATGGTAAATTATAAAAAAGGTATCACCTAGTTCGTTTTTAATTTCAAATGATCGTAAATTATCCTATTATCAAGTGATTACAATAGAATCTTTATGTATGAGATCTTAATGATCAGTGCCCATTGTACCCCGCTATCAAAAAAATTAACGAAACCATTCCCATATAAATTCACTATCCAACGAATTAGTCGTATATTTAGATTCGATTTTGAAGATTAAATGAAATTAATAATATTTATAATTTAAAAAAGTCAAAATTTATGAATAAGGGTAAATAATAACATTAAAATTTAATTAATTCTAATTCAAGTATGTAATCATTTTTCATATTATTAATTAGTTTTAATATAATATACTCAGGTTAATATCAAAAGTGACATTATGTTATGTGATAGGAAATATATAATTTTAGCCATTGATTTGATTAGTCGAACGACTGAAATTAAATCGATTTAACGTAAATTGGGTGGTTGAATTTACAAAAAAATAAGCGGTTGGGTTTGATGGTTATTTTTAGTTTAAATCTCGTATATTGAATTATTAGTAATCAATGGTTGAAAGTGTGTCTCACGGTCTTACAAAAAGATGTATGTCCTCATTGATCATTTCCTATATACTTATATTGAATCTCTACTATATAAAATGGGAAGTCCCTATTGACGGTTACTGATTATGAAGTCACAAATTTTTCCAAAAATACCCCTATTGACGGTTTTCTTAGATAACTATAATCAGTTTTAAATTATAGTTTTATGCAGTTGAATTTGATAAATCTAAACCGCTCCATCTACGGCTCTACGCACAAACAACCTATTTTCATAAATCTATTTTCATTGATATTTGCGATTGAAACAAAAGAAAAACCTATTTTCATAAATCTTTTGTTCGGAGTTAGCGATCAGTTTATTTTAGAAAAGGTAAGTACATATCATAAGTAGTTTGGATCGCAATACTTTTACGGTCACCATAATAATACACTTAAATTTTCCTTTAATTTTTGTGATTGTCTTCCATCTAATTCCAATTATTGTTTTTAATCAATATAAGGTCAAAACGCACAGATTAAACTGTGCATTAAGTACTAGTATTTTTTAAATGATAAAACTCGATTTAAAAAATACAAAAAGTATTGCATGATTTAAAAAATATATAATTCTTACCATGAGAAAATGTCCAAATGCCCATCTAAGGCCCAATCGGACAAAAATGCCTTCCAGTTTCACTTCAATGGACAGTGCATTCAGGGATTTGGTCATTTAGCAAAATTACTAAAACTGCCCTTCCCTTTTTATTTTCCACAACGAAGCAACATGATATTTTTGTCCTTTTGAGCCTTGGTAAGCATCGGTGCGCGTAGCAAAGTTGTTATTGTTAGATTGTTCTTCATTGTGATTCAAATATTTTGGTACATGAAATAACAAATGAATATCATCACCACCGTTAAGGTTCATATAATTTTGGTTCAAGAATTTATAAGTAAAGGTTCATGGATCATTAACTATTTGATGAACCATATAATGTGAATATTTTGGTTCATGAAATAATACGTTAAGAATTCATGAATCATAATAACTATTGTCATGAAACATATCATATGAATATTTTGGTTGATGAAATATTTAATATGGTTTATAAATCATAATATACAACTTCATGAATCATGCAACATAAATATTTTGGTTCATGAAATAACATATAAAAATTTATAAATCATGGTATACAATTACATCCAATAATGAATATGTTTTTAAAATATAATCTGTAACTTTTCATCATTGTCAACTATATTCATTTGCGAATCCAGAAACTTTTAATTAGGGGGTATGGAAATTAAAATAATTTTTGAAAACAAAAATTTGTTAAAAACTTAACAAAATGTGTAATTTGGTTTCCGCATCACATTCTACAAAGTATAAGCACATTTTATCAAATTTAGATGTGCCCTCCTTGTATCCGCCCATGACTATAATATATTAATATAGAGTACGGATCCAAGTAACTTTTGTAAGACGGATATGCACGGTCTCAATCGTTGATTTTGATTGATCTGACAGTTGAGATTAAGTTGGTTTTTTATTTAAATAGATAGTTTAATATGCAAAATACACGGGCGGTTGAGAATGACGGTTATCAATTTCAACCGTTAAATTATTAGAAATTAACGGTTGAGATGATGTCATACGGTCCCTACGTATAAATGCATGTTTCTCCTTGATTTCTTTCCTATTAATATATTTCCCCTAAAATTAATGAATAAATAACAGTTATTAAATTTGATTTATTATAATAAAATATTCTATCATTTATGTGAAAAAATTATTATTTTTTCGATTCATTTTTCTACCGTTATATGAGAATTTTCAATCTTCTTGTTTGTTATGGATCAATTAGTCAATAAATTTTCTTTTAGCTATTTTTTAACTTTCTATATCCTTTTACATTTGCATATTTTTTAGAAAATTTGATTTTTTATCATTTGTACTATTATTTAAACAAGCTTAAACTATATATAAAACAGTTTCAAGATAATCATGAATTACATTATTTTTAAGCTTACAGAACATTCATTCCAGCTCATCTAAATTGATGTTCTATCCTTAATATTACAGTTTTGTTCTAGCTATAACTGTGATAACTAACATTTATGCTCTGATCACAGGTTTATCCTTGATGCGCAAAGCTTTATTTTATGTAAGAAGTTGAGTAGACTTTGAGTATGAGTATGGCCGCTCGAGTGTATGCTGGTAGTTAATGTTTCGATTTTTTAATCATCTGCTCTTACTTTGGTTTACCATTTTATAACATAGTGTCACAGTTTTGTTCCAGAATCATGTCGTGTTATGTACAAACCCTAGATTCGCGGCTATAAATACCTTTTTTGTAACATATAGTTGCAGCTTCATTTTCGCGACGGTATTTAATATAAGTGGCTTGCATGTACATAGATGCTATGCAAAACTCCTTGGTGCTCGAATTTGAAGATTAAACATGCATGAATCTGATGTTCACGCATAAATGGCTTCTGGACGGTTAATTTATTCATGCAAAAGGAGGAATTAGATCCCATGCTTCATACAACAATTTACAGTGGTCCCAAAACTACGCAGTTTAGGTTTTAACAATATAGTTTTCGATCTAATATGTGTCATTTTATAAAGGATTCATTAATATTTAAATTTGGGTTTTAGTTATACTACGTAGTTTTATATACATTCAAATTAAACTCCGTAGTTTTCAATTGATAGTATTTAGCTGCACGCTGCACCGGATCGGATCCGTAAAGGGATGGAGTAAGGAGTATCAAGCAAAAATATTTAAAATGATAGTAAAGGTGTAAATGAGTTAACTCAATTGATGGACACTTGTTTAAAGAGAATTCAGGTATTGGGTTGAACACTTGAACTTGAATATAACTTAATTGAAAGCTTGAGATAAACATGTCAGTCATGACTTAGGATATGCACGATCGATAATTTTATTCAAAAGTCAGAAAACTTTAGTTCGACACTCGTTTGCATTATGACTGATTTCAGATACAAGAATGCACTACACTCGTTTGAATGCTGGGGAGCATGTGCAAAATAGTCTAAGCATTTGCAAAAGATTGGGCATGTTGGGGTGCATTTACTACATGCACGTTTGCATTTACTGACCGCATTAATGGCTTTGCTGCCGCAAATTTAGCTACTAGACACGCATACCTAGTAACGCTTAATATTATATATTACTGCATGTATCTTATAATACATATACTATATACATGTTACTTGCTACTACGTGGTTTCGTTCTTGCTGCATAATAAAATAACATGCGTAGTCACACATTTTGTTTATGGTCACAATAGATTATAATAAGTTAATCTTGTAATCAACGTAGCAAACAATAATCTAGGTTGAGCATATTTAACCTAGCTAGATTTTGATTTATGGTATGTCTGTCGTCAAACCCTATTGTTAGGGTTTCAAAATGTCAACGATTAGTATAATAAGCTTCCGAATAAGCTCTAGGAAATAGGAATATATGAACCCATCCAATTGCAAATGATACATAAGATGGTTAACATTAAGGATCTAGGGTTTATAATCTTACATGATACAAGCTTGGTATACTTTGACAACGAAAATTACAGGTAGCAAATAAAATGATCAGCGACTGTACGCCACATATGCATAACTCAAGAGAAATGGTTAGAATACGAGCATGGGCTATCAGAGTATGACTGGTTAGGAACTATGAATGAAGTCATTGGAGGGTAAAAGGGGGCTTTAATGTTTAGTGCAGGGTTTCAGTTTTAGTGTAGACAATAGGGAAGATTGAGAAGAGCATGGCGTGATGAAATAAAGGCAATGATTTGACATGAAAAAATATCAGATTTTACAAGTAGAACTCAACACTTGTTACTTGTTAGTTGTTACTCACAAAGTTAAGATCATTAACAACTACACTAGTAGTTGATTATGATCAGTTCATGTGTACGGTGTTAGCAGGTTTATTGCTTCACTCATTGCCCACCGTTCTCTAGTCTACTCTACAACCTGTTAAACTATTGAGCACGCCTTTCTTTTTGTATCTGAATTATCTAAAAGGGGTATTTGCAGAAAATTACTACTATAATGCTCTGTTTTGTAGAAAACGTTGTTAATTACGAAATGAGTCTATTATAATATCGTCGTTATAAAAAAACAATTTTCACAACTCTGTTAGAAATTGTAAAACACGCGCCATACGACTCGTGGGTATATAACTTCAATTCGAACAATTGCATAAACCACCATTATAATATCTTGTTTTGCAGAAAACCAACATTTTAATAATCAAGTACGATCTCAATTATAATAATTCCATTATCAAAAAACCACCATATGAATATATAGGTAATGCTAGGGAATGAGGCTGAGGCTTTGATTGTGGCTATCTTTGATTAGCAAGACAGTATACCTTTAGCTACAAAATTAAGTTTCATTAATTTATGATCCACACTAAACATGAAACCTAATAGAATCATAATTGCAGTTGCGGGTGTGGTGAGAAGCTGTTATATCATTTGCACAGAGTTGTATCTTTAAGATCAATATAGTAGAACAATTAGAGTTTAATAGTGACATGATAAATATATTTCACATGGATAAAACGAGGAAAATTATTTATATTTGAAACGGACAGTCGATAACCGTTACATATTAATAATAAACTCACAAACATGGGTTTTCTTTTGCATTTTCTAGCATTATTTTTTCATTGATATCCAACAAGATTAGATTGAAGGATCACGTAGCTAATACACACTTATCAAGGAGTTAAATTATCGTATGAGCCTCTGAATTAGCATGAACAATGCAGTTGGTAGTACTTTGATAATTAGTTAATAAAATGGTAGTTTTTCCCAAAACTGAGATTATAATAGTGATTTTCGGGAATTATCTTAAATATAAAACGATATTTTATTGTCACACGTACACCCGCTTAACGGAAGTTTTAACATAATAGTGTTAATGATGGTTTTTTTGATAACGGAGGTATTATAATAAAGACATTTCGTAATTACTCGTTAAAATGATGATTTTCTGCAAAATTAGGTATTATAATATTGATTTTCTGCAATTAACCCTACCTAAAATTGTGTGCATGCAAGTGCAGCTGCTTTAATCTTATAAACTAGTGCAACTGCTAAGAAAGTTTCTTGTATATGTTGTGTTACAAAATATTAGTAAGTTCAGAAGTGACTATAAATTCTAAATTGTCGTACCTTAGGGATAATGACACGGAAAGATGATGATAAAAATGATGAAATTTTTAAAAAATTATTTTTTCATCGTTCAAATATGAGACAAACTCCGGACTCAAGAAAGAGATGTACTCAGGAGGATTTGAATCACTATCCTTTAAGACTCAGAGACAAAGTGATTGAATGATAGCCGGCTACACTCCTTGTGCAATAATGATGAATTTGGTTCGTAGCTTTACAAATTTTATACAACTCATTTTGTTTGTGCAATAATGATGAATTTGGTTCGTAGCTTTACAAATTTTATACAACTCATTTTGTTTGTCGAAAATGATAGATTTCACTCGTTTTAAGGTAGTAAATAAAATGTTTGGAAGAGACAGTGTTGTTTTTAAAATTTAAGTAATAAAATAAAGTGAGTGATTGATAATGATTGAAAAGTGAACGTACAGTATTGACACCAATAATATGGACAAACAATTTAAAGGATGGTAAATTAGGGATTCAAATCCAGTGTTGTCGTGCATCGAGTTAAATTTGCTACAAATAAAACTACTTGTTGAACCCTCCGTAAACGACTTAATCTCATTGCAGTAAATTAGTCCAACTGATTAAATGAATTTGGGATTGGGATTGAGACTTGAGAGACCCAAATCCAAAAATGAGATTTATGGATGAGACTGATTTGTGATATCTTAACAACTATTGCAACAACCTTACTAGCTGAGTACGTTGAATTGGTATCAGTGCATGCCCTATATTAATGTCAACTCCCAGT
The DNA here is from genome assembly GCA_006409495.1 of Sedum album. Classification (NCBI taxonomy): domain Eukaryota; kingdom Viridiplantae; phylum Streptophyta; class Magnoliopsida; order Saxifragales; family Crassulaceae; genus Sedum; species Sedum album. Next base: position 12,228 of record QZGG01001429.1, on the reverse strand, counting down.
AACCATTTGATTGAATTGAATCCTCATCTTACCACACTGACAGGTTACTTTAACATACATACCACTAACAGTTGTACTGAAAAGTAATAATGATAGCTAGATATGCATGAAGACTGAAGTGATGATGAACGATGGAGGAACTGGAGTGGAAGATAGCACGACTGGTTACATTAGATCGGCCTCTGAGTTAGCATTCCTCCGCACTTTCAGCTGCCTGTGCCGTTTACAGAAATTGTGTAGTCTGTGAGACACATGGTCTCTCCTGCGACCTCTCAGACACTAGCATTCAATTTGTCTACTCATTCATGCAATATCTTACCAGACCTTTAATATATTCAAATTACAAATTAATCAGTTCAGATAATTTACTGTTGGCAAAATTCTTTCCATCCCATATGCTCATCAGGAATAACTTATCGAGTACATATTCATAGAGTTTTCATATATCACGTTTCTAATACAACTTACTAAAATGCAGCATTTTTCACCATACAAAATAAGACTTTGGAAAGATATGCTTAAGGTATTTTATGTTTATGTATATATTTTTGTTCTCATTAATATTGGGTTTGTAAGGTAAAGATCAAGATGAACATTTATATATTTCTGAGATGGGAGGACTTAATCTTAACCATTGATTTGATTAATCAGACGGTTGAGGTTAAATTGATACTTAATTAATATAAAAATGGGCATTTGAATTTGACGGTTAATTTTTGTTTGAATCGCATCCTTTGACTTTTTAGTAATCAACGGTTGAGATTGTGTGTCACGGTCTTACGAAAAGATAACCATACTCCTTGATTTTTTCCCAGAGTTTACATATGTTTAATTTCTTTTTGCTGGTAAAAATTGCATTGACCTATCAGTGTACTTGAAAATAACCAATTCATCATATTCTAATATGAAAATGTAAAGCCAAGGTTAATGGTGATCGAATTTACAAAATCTCATCTATTAAGTAACTCCTTTCGTGAAATTATATTACTAATTGGCCATTCAATTGTAGTGCCCTTAATAAAAACACTGTCATTTGTGGTTTTAGCATTACTCATTACGAAAGGGAAACTAGACTAATGGCATTGACATCAAAGATGACATCCATCTATATATTTTAACGTGCAATATAAAAGTTATGTTAGCATCTTGATCACTAAGTCATATTATGTCATTCGGTCATTATGTTTGTTCACGCAAGTGAGTGCTTTGGTCAAAATTGCCATTTAAAGTCAACGTCATCCAACCACCTTATTATCTCAATTTGCCTCACTTCTTCAAGAAAATATTTTTATCGTGCCCTTCTGCTATTTGACCATTCATAAGTCGAAAATACAGTAAAATTATGTATTCCTATCTCATATTTCACATTGAAAACATTATCTGCAAGAGAGACTTAGGTGCAACATGGTCAAACTAATTACGTTTTTACGGGTAAGAAGTCATAACTATACCCGATTTCACGTTTACAAAATGCAAAGTTATTAAGTATTTGCCAATTAAATTTTTGACTTCCAGAATTCAGTTGAAATTAACTATGAGACCTCATTGGTTACACAAAAAAGGGATTATCAAGGGCAAGAAATTTACTTAGAACCCTAAATAAATAAGAGAGAGAAGAGACTATAAAGAGGAAGAAATTAAAAACCCTCGAGTCAATCCAATAGCCAACACGAGTCTTAATGCACTCTCCCGAAAAATAAACCCAAATTACGTAGTAAATTTCTTTCCAATATCTTGATATAATCAAGCTCTAATTCGCTCCTCATCGTCTTGACTTTCAAACCTTTCATTAAAGCTTTTCTCTGCAACAGCATCATAGAATAATCTTACTTATTTAATACAATGTTTCTCCTCACATTAACTGCATCATCATCTATCTCTCTCTCATTTTCTCATAGCAGTTCAGAGATCAATATAAAGTATTCATTTGTGTACACACTACACACAACAGAGAGACATACCACATCAACACCACCATCACCATGAAATTTGAAGCTTGTTCAGAACTGCCCATCATCTCCAGAAACAAACACTGACCTGCCTGTTCATCTAAGTTTCAAGCTTTTCATGATCTCTCTACTTCTCTGGTCTGTCTCTCTTATTTAATATTAATAATATTGATTGTCATTCTTTATAAGTCCCCAACAGCTCTACTCCTCTTATCACACCCTTTTGCCTCCTCATACTCACATCTTCTCCAACTCACAAAGAGTTGGCTAGCTCTTGTACTTTTGCTTGATGCAGAGAGACACATCGGTTTAAATGCAAACAGAAACTGCAGTAAGCTAAAGGGTATGGGCCTATACATCAGTGCAATTTTACACAAGTACATAGTCTTTTAATTAAAGCCATTTAATCTTCTCAATTTATTGTTTTGTTAAAAAACTTTGTTTACTGATATCTGATTGTTAGTTTAACCCCACAAGGCACAAACACATCAGGAGATTCCTGTTGTTGCTTTTGTCTAATGTGCATAAAGCATAGATTTTTCTATATAAGATTTTGGATATATTGATGGGACTTAACTTTAACCGTGTTGAACAGTGGTTAGGTGAAACGATGATGGTTTGCCTATAAAGAGGAAGTAGTCTTTGATCAGTCTCACCAGAAAAGATATCATACTAGCAGATTTCGTCCAAAAGTCTCACATAACCTAAGGAGGCTTTGGCTTGGATTGTAGTTTAGGTCTTTCATCCCTTAAATTTGTCTGGCTGGCTGGCTGGATATCGATCCTCATCATCATCAATTCACTCATGGCTTCTTCCAACAGACACTGGCCTAGCATGTTCAAATCCAAACCCTGCAACCCCCACCACCAATGGCAGCATGATCTTAACTCTTCTCTCCTCTCTGGATGTCACAGAAATCCTTACACCTCAGGTACTCTTAATTCTAACCCTAATTTTATCCAATCTCTTTATTTCTTCATGTATAACTTAAGCTAGAAGCAACAAACAATATTCTTCCTAATTTTGACAGGGGTGGAAGAGAGGAGTCCGGATCCAAAGCCAAGATGGAACCCTAAGCCGGAACAAATTAGAATCCTGGAGGCCATATTCAATTCAGGTATGGTGAATCCACCCAGAGATGAAATCCGCAAAATAAGAGCTCAATTACAGGAATTTGGACAAGTTGGAGATGCAAATGTGTTCTACTGGTTCCAAAACAGGAAATCAAGAAGCAAGCACAAAAATCGCCAGCTATCGAAAAACCAATCCAATCAATCTTCATCTACTACAAGAACAACAAACACTCAGCCCACAACCACCAACACAACACCAGCAACTGCAACCCCTAATTCCATAATGAGCAACGCATCCTCATCCTCGGACAAGTCCTCTTCCAAAAACAATAATCCCAACAAGTTCTCTAACAATGCTACCGGATTCTCTTTGGGATCTTGCCCTTCTAATCTTCTTGACCAACTTTCATACTCTCCTACAGCTTCTGTCAACCAGACTTATGATCCCCACCTTATGACGCAGCATGATCAGCCCTTTATGTTTCCTGCTTTGCAGCACCTCAATTTCACTACTACTCAGGGTTTCACTGGCTTTCCTGATCACCAAACACAGACCCACCAGCAGATGATGATGGCTAACAACAACTTGCAGATCAGCAATAGTAACGTTGGGCCTTGCACTGAGTTTTTGTTCAGTGAACTGAACAGCAATCCACATGGAGGATCATCTGATCCTAAGAAGGATGCTGAAGATGAGGAGAAGCTCATGATGATGAAGCTTGGCTTTGCTACTGCACCATCCTCCACTACCTCCCCTGTTTGTCAACCACCTTCCTGTCTCTGCCTCTGCTGACATGCCCCTTCCTTCAACCCTCCAACTCCAAGGTATGCCCTTTTCCAATCCTCCATTTCATACCTTACATCACATCTGCCTATGATTATAACATTTCAATATCCGAGACTAGAAATGGTTCTTATTGGTCGGTCACACACATCCTAGGTTTCGTTGACTCACCCTACACCACTATAAAATCATGTCCACGCCTTAATCACCATTCAAACATAACCCTAATTGCAATTTGAAGAAAGTAAGCCCTAATTCAATTAGAAGGGTATTATAGTCATTAACAAACCCCTAATGACGTAATCTATGGATGAAAATACGGACGCGTACGTGTGCATGGTGTGATGTTTGACTACTGCTTTGTCCATTTCAATGCTAATAATCAGGTGTTACACATGTGCAGATGATTCCGGTGGATCTTCGATTGTTGGGCCAATGAAATTAACTGTTTTTATCAATGACGTGGCCTTCGAAGTGAACAGTGGACCGTTTCATGTACGTGAGGCGTTTGGTAACGACGCCGTTTTGCTGCATTCTAATGGTCAACCTGTATTGACCAATGAATGGGGGATCACTCTTCATCCGCTTCAGCATGGTGCCTTCTATTACTTGGTAATTAATTAACTTAATTTAATCTCAAAGTAATAAATATCATTTAGAATGGAATTTATTCGTTTCAAATTACTTAAGTTTATCAGAAAGTAATAAATATCATTTTGAATGGAATTTGTTCATTTGAATTGAATACAGCATATCTAGAAAAGCAAAAAAAGTAAGTTATCTCATAAAGTTAGTCATTTAATGAATTATTTAGTACTTGATATTAGTTTGAGGCATTCAATTAATTTTGGGAATGGCATTCAAGGTGTATTTGTGTGGACTTAATTACTTGCATTGTAGTCAGAGATTTATTGTATGAGTTTATGAAATGCAATCTTGTGTTTTATATTTTAATGCTTGTTTTGTGCAGCAAATTGAGAAAAACATTTCTGGTTATTGATTATTGAGTGTTTAATGTTTTGTATGACTACACAAATACTGTCAAAATCTAAATTTGGATAAGATTTCTGGTTATACTAATGTTTTTTTGTTCCTTTTTTCAATTGGCAGATTTAGAGTTGAAGATAATTTGACCACAATGAGCCAGAGATTTGGAGCTGGATTAGTTAATTTATCTACATGCCAGTTGCTTAATTAATTTAGCTCATCACAGCTAGCTAGAATTATCTCATATTCTATGTTAGGGTTCTATGTTCAATCTGTTAAGTTTGGGTTATGACTAAGAAGAATATTATGTGATCTCAAGGACTTGTGGTAGCATCTTTTCTTTATATCCATCAATGCAATACACCTAGCTTGTATCAATATCAAAATCTTTATCTCTTGTACATTTGATTTTGATTTTTTATCATATATGCAAGGTTCTTTACAACTAATAAATTGTGATTTCCAAATGTCACTCAGACTTCGAAAATCAAGAATACATGAAGCAATTAAATGTAAACTATAAGCCATAAGGAGTATATTTTATGAGTTTCGTATTGAGTGAAGTTGATGTATCAGTCCTGAGCAACTAAGGTCACATCTATCGTGACATTGTTGTTCACTGTTAACTTTCTATTGAGGCTTTAGAAACAATCATTGTCCAGCTTTTCCAAGTTACTGTTAATGAGAGTTCAACCATCAACCATGAATGAAAAACTAACGCACAGCTATATATTCATGCCATTTGTTTGATTTTGCTTGGTCAACTTACATCTTTCATGGTGTTGCAGTCATTTGATTAGACATGGTAGCACTAGAGTAGATACATACAAAGCCAGCATAGTAAACCCTAGACAGAAATGCTTGCTTTCATTTTCACCTCCCCAAGTTACTGGAAATCGTGTGGGCTCCATTACGCTTTTGAAGGCTGGAATAATGGAATTTACAATTAATTTTTTTGATTGAATCCGCAATAGTGTAAGGAACCTCTTCAATTAATTAATACAGAGTATAACGTATTGTCAATCACCTGATGGGTATTTGTAAAATTTAGCCTAACCAATCGTCCTCTTAACCATTTAGCACGTCCCACATGCTTCATGCTCGCCCAGACTAAACCATCGGTTCTGATATCATGTTGAATTTTGACTAGCTCATATACGGATGCGGTCCCTTGTAACTCAAAAGCTCAAACTTGTGAGGTATGATTCCACTCCTATATATAAGCTAGATATTTCTTCCACTATTTATCGATGTGGAACAATTCTCAAATTACTACTTCTCAACAATATTGAGGATTACATGTGATGAAGTCAAAAGACATAAAGCCATGAAGGATGAGGAATGGACGCCGATGGATATGAAGACGATGAATGTGATGCTAAATTTCAGTTAAAAGCTATACTTCAATTTAATAATTGAGAAGTTCATCTCTATGATTTTTGAAAGTAGAATTATTAACAGATTGTTTTTCGTAATGGTTTAAAAAAATTGGTTCATGAAAATAACACATTAAAGTTGCGTTCACTTCGTTGGAATGGAATCAATTTTGGTGGAATATATGGAATGCTCATTCATAATGGAATGAAAATATATGTTGTTTGGTTGGGCTAATGGAATGGAATGAGTCTTCCAACTTCATTCCATTCAAAGCCAAAATAAATAAAATTCATTCCTCCCAAAATAGATGGTATAAGTCCATTCCCTTATTTGATTTCTCTAGATCCATTTAAATAACTCCACACAACATCCTTCGTTTTATATATATTTATTCAATTTATTTACTTTGTTTGCTAATGAAAAGTGAATAAAAGAAAGGAATCATTATTCCATTCCTTATCTAATTCCATTTTTTCGTCGATTCCTTTCCATTCATGTGAAGTGAACACACCATAAAAATATTCGTGATCTTTTACTTTGTTATAAAAATATAGTTATAGTCATATTGTTTTTCGTTACACTTTATAATTTTGATCCATGAAATATTACATGAAGGTTTAATGAATCGTGATTCCAAACAATGTCTAAATATTAATGTAATCTAAATTTTTCATCACTAAATCTATAAAATATTAAAACATTAAATTTATTCTTCAAAAAAGGTATAAATAATAACTTCGTTTTGCTTTTTTATAATATGAATATTATGTACTATCTTCGTTCCCTATTATGGTGAAGATTTGCTATTTGACATGGAGATTAAGAAAATATGAAAAAAGTGAATGTGTGAAGATAATAAATTAAAAAAGAGAATATTTGTGAGATATGAATTGGGTAAAAATGATTTAATTGCTAATAAATGATTAAAGGGAAATTAATGTGTAAGTAAAACGAAAAATGAAAATGTCCATTTACAAAAACGTTCACTATATTTGGAACAACTAAAAAGGAAACGTTCACTATAATAGAAGACAGATGGAGTAATGTATTATATAATATTATTTTTTAAAACATGGATACATTATACAATACTAGTACTCTCTGCACGGTACCTGTGCTATCTTAATCAAAACGCAGTGATACACAATTAGATATGAGATGTGAGAAGAAAGGTTTAATTGATATTGTGAGCATTTTGAACGAATAAAATGGCGTCGGTTGATCAGCCATGAAGAGTTGGTTTGCATTTGTTTTTGGTAACTGTTAAAAGGGTATTTTCAACTTGAAGCAACACCTGTCTTTTCACCACAAACCGATGTAGTTGATTTAGAGATAACTGTTTTCGGTTTAAGGGTATTTTGGGCAAACTAAATCAAATGCGGTTGAGAGGTGACGGTTTGGGAGAAACTGTCAAAAGCTGCTCCCGGATTCTTAATAGGGAGATAATCTCTTATTTATTGCATCTGAAAATTATTACGAGTAATTACTTTATATTTTATAATTACTTTTTTATGTGATCCGGTCATAATTGACCTGCATGCAAATGGGCCGAACACAGTCCGATTCTCCGGTTAAAGAACAAGCCCTAATTTGGCCAATGAGGTTTCAAACACAAAATTCGCTACCCAAATTACGAATATACCCCTCGTCACCTGTTTTTGTTACATCGTACATCTCAAAATCATCGTCATCATCGACAAGCCCTAACAACCAAGCAACCGACTTTTTGCTGTAACAAGCGATTCCTTCTCATATATAAATCCAACCCAATTCCCATAGGAGCTGAATAGATTGGGGGTTGGAGAGAAATGGGGGCATATAAAGCTGCAGATGATGATTACGATTACTTGTTTAAAGTGGTGTTGATTGGAGATTCTGGGGTTGGGAAGTCGAATCTGCTTTCGAGGTTTACGCGGAATGAGTTTAGTCTTGAGTCCAAGTCAACAATTGGTGTTGAGTTTGCTACTAGGTCGATTAAAGTTGATGATAAAGTTGTCAAGGCTCAGATTTGGGACACTGCTGGTCAGGAGAGGTACTTAAATTCATCAACTTTTTTACATTGTTTTCGTATTTTTTGCGAATGCTAGGGGTTTAGATTTGATTGATTATGTCGATTATTTTGATGAAGCCTCCAAGCAAATGTAACTGTTTTTGCAGTAAACTAAACGTACATACTAAATGAAATTTGCCATCACTTTGGTGGTCTTCCATTTTTGCACATTTTACTGGTTCCATGGATCCATGAGAACACAGCCTAGTTTAGAAGTTTGCGGAAATTTAATGTTAAGATATATAATGCTTGAAAAAGGCGGCAATGAAAAGAGAACTGATTATTTATAATGAATGCTTCATTTTCTTCTGTCATGTTTGTTTAGGTATCGTGCCATTACAAGTGCATATTATCGTGGAGCAGTAGGGGCGTTACTTGTATATGACGTTACCCGTCATGTGACATTTGAAAATGTGGAAAGATGGCTTAAGGAACTCCGCAACCACACGGCTTCCAGTGTGGTGATAATGCTTGTGGGTAATAAGGCAGATCTGCGCCACCTTCGAGCTGTTTCAGTTGAAGATGCTACATCTTTTGCGGAAAAGGAAAGCACATTCTTTATGGAGACATCTGCATTAGAGTCAATGAATGTTGAGAATGCATTCACTGAAGTTCTGACTCAAATATACCATGTGGTGAGCAAGAAAGCACTAGAAACTGGTGGTGACCCAGCAGCACTTCCTAAGGGACAGACTATAATTGTTGGTGGGAAAGATGATGTATCAGCTGTCAAGAAGAGCGGATGCTGCTCGACGTGAACATAACGACCATAACAACCTTAGGATTTTCTGTTACAGAGATACTTAACTTGTAAATTTGTCATGCCTAATTGAGTGTTTTATGCTTACAATTTGTTCATACTAAATCATTTACGTATTTCGCCTTAAAGTTCAGGTAGGGGGAAGCCGTTATTGATGGTCTTTTTCTCCAAATATATTTTCGGCTGAAGCCGTTATTGATGGTGCATTTTAAAGATGAAAAAAGGGAAATAAAGCTCTTCAATACATAAATCATTTTCATCTTCAGACTCTTCTTCCAACTGTTCCTCTTCCTCTATATCTTCAGTCACTAACTTGATTATACATTTATGAAGGATGTTTGACTATACTAGCTAGATTTGGGTCGTCAACTGCCCTAACACCAACTTTCAGGTCACTTGTAAAATGTAAAGTGAATAGGTAAAGAATAGAATAAAAAGCAATTCCCCAACCTCAGATTGTAACTAACATTTGACCCCAAATATAAACCGCAGTCCGGGTCAAACGAAAAATAATCCAGAGCTACTAATTGTAAGCCTACAATACACGAATATGTGTGTAAACGTAATATTTCGTATTGAACAAAATAGTGTTACAAATGTTTTCTTTGAATTGAATTTCAGAAGTTTGCGTATTCACTCTCTCTGTTACTCCTCTGATTCTACTTGAACGGATTTGCTTTGCACGGGTGAAGGTCGCAATGACTTGATTTCACTTGTGTGCTGGTAATGCTTTGGCAGGCGGTGCTCTGTGCACTTGTTGACTGCGCAAACTGGATTTCGTAATGGAGGGCGTTGCTGGATTTCGTAGTGGAGGGCGTTGTCTTCTCTCCTTCTCTTCTCTTCTCTTCTTCTTGAATTGTGTATTTTTTCAAATGAAAGAGTGAGACTCTATTTATAGAGTGGAAATCCTTGTTGGGCTTGTGGGCTTTCTGGGCTTTGTGGGCTTGTAGCCATGTTTTGGGCCGGGTTTCTTCTTGTGACTTGGACCTATTTTTGCAGCCCAAATCTTAATAAATAAATAAATTAATTAAATAATTATTTGATTAATTTTTAATTATAGACAAAATTTATTGTCTACAAATTGCCCCCTCAGTATCATGCTGTGCGCACACCACTCATGTGTTTGAGCGCAGTGATGTACTGATTCCTTTAACAGTTTACTTGGGAGTCGCTCATACTTTGAGTTGACTCTGTCATGCATCACTCTATTGTTGTCCAATTTAGCAAATGATAATTTGCCCCCAGTGTTTTGTACCGATTGCATTTTCCTTGACTTTTCACTCCTTGGTTTTCCCACTCAGTGAATAGCAATCTACTTTCCAACATCATTCAATGTTTGTGTCATCTGTTTATTCTGTTATCATCTTCTTTTGAAATTTGATAGCTATTTTAATCTTGACAAAATGATTCCAATGACTTTGCTTTCACTGTCCTCTTATTTTGAAATTTGTTTTCACTGTCTTCTTGTTTATTGCAATTCCAAATAGTACAATAAATTAGGTGCGCTTCCATGCATTAGTAGTACGTATTGTATCCCCATAAACGACATGAACTTTTTAACTATCATATTTGTTCTTCACGTTTAATCACATCTTCGAGACGTAGAAGAACAAAAAACTATCGTGTAAACTTTAATTGTCACCAACTTTATCATCAACTTTGTTAACTAGTGAATCAAATTCACTTGTCAAATTCGCAGTTAGTTCTGGATTCTCTTTATCTTTTCTAGGCTCTTCCAAAATACCATTCCTTATCAATGAATTCCTTCCCATTTAAGGCCTTTACAGCATGGCAGCATCATCTGGTACTTCAAAATTCACGAATCCAAAACACTTGGTAACAAAAGAGGAGTCTCTTTCATGCTTACTAATAAAAGGTCCAACAAAAACTTGTTTTCTGCAAACCCATAAACCAAACATTTATAGCTTCGGTTTTCATTTTCTTCACATTCAAGTTTTCTCATTTACTCCAATTATGAGGGACATATTACAATTTTCGGTTACACATGCATTCCATCGGCTCTTCTTCTATTCCATTGCTAATTGTTGTCCTTAATTGCACTCTCATCATTTCTCATTATGATTAACATCATTCCTCTAATTAATCACTCATTTAATGTTGACATTTACATTTCAAACTTCACCCCTTCATTCTCCCGGAGTGAATTGCATTTACAAGAATTCATCATTGTTGTCAATTATTCCCGCGCATTCAACACCCATTAACTGCGTTTTCAAATTTAAATACACGTCTCTTTCCATGTAGTATAAAACAATGGTGATGGTTTGTCTGCTCGCTTCCATAAACATTTTGACAGTGACAAACCTTTACTGGTACTTCATCTTTTTTTTACACTCGTGATTTGTTCACCTTGTGTAGCATTTTTGAATCCCCAGCTATCAAATGTCAAGAGTTTGTTTCGTTGCCCTTATTTTTTTTTTGTTTTACATTTGCAGATTGAAACAAACTGATTGTTGGGGAGATAAATAGTGACTGCTGATTCCATTTTGCAGTATTTCCCACTAATCCTTTGGTAAGAATAGTCACTAAAATATAGTATCGCTTTTATTCCCTCTTCTTTACTTGCAATATTGTTAAATCATCTTTCAGCAGTGTTTCCGACTTTGGACAACATGCGAACTGCCCTTTTTTTGTGTGTGTTGTTGTTTCCTTATACTTCCCTTCAACTCTTTTTATATGTTAGTTTTCTGTTTTGTTTCAGGCTTGTGAAGTCGAGGGAGTCAGTGATAAATTGTGTTTGGACCAATTTTCAAGTCTTTGCAGTTCGTCACAGATTGGCTTTCATCCTTTTGTGCATTTCAATTTGAGGTGGTGATCTTCATTCTTTGTTATCTGCTACCCTTTTTTTTTGTCTTGTTCGTGTCTGTTTGGAGTGTATAGATCTGGTATGAACATTCATCACTAAATATTCTGTTTTTTTTTCTTTCCATTTTTAGATGCTGACTGGATATTGACGGGACGCTGACTGGACGCTGACTGGGCGCTGACTGGGCGCGGACTAGACTGCTGACCGGGCTGCTGACTGGGCTGCTGACTGGACTGCTGACTGTGACCGTGCTGACTTTGACCAGGTGTTGACTTTGACCACTGTTGACTTTGACCAGGTGTTGACTTTGACCACGTGTTGACTTTGACTTTTTTTAATTATTTTTTTTTTATTTTTCTTTTTTTTTTAGATAAAATGATGTACTTCAAGGAGTTGCCATGAGAATGAGAGATCCTATCTT
>QZGG01001428.1:0-65488 GCA_006409495.1 Sedum album | reverse complement strand
TCAAACGAGTTAAGAGTAGAATGGCTTGAAGAGGGAGTCTTGCAAGTTTGTACATCGTTTTCCTATCGTTATTTGTGGATTGTTGCTTGTTGGAGTTGGGATAACTCCCCCACACGTACAGACACATTGTCCAGAAATAGTTTATCAATTATATGTGTCAGTACATTTACTTTCAGTACTTTCCGTTCATTCGAAACACAATCGAAATCATGCTTACGTGTTTCCTCACAAATTGTCATAACAACGGGTGGGACAATTCTATCACGATCAATAGAATTTCCGACTCATGAAGAATTTATTTAATTTGAAAAATCCTACATATAATTTGATTTCAAGAAGAAATTATTTAATTTGAAAATGTATTCACCAAATTCCATCATTTGGCCTACCAACAATTATCTTAGTGGTTGTGAAAGTTGTATTATGAATCACACATCATGGATTCAAATAAAAAATTTCATCTTTCGACTTCTTATTTTATAGACTATTTAATATAGTTAATGCAAGCATATGCCCAATTTGAAGCAAAGTCTGTTTCTGTCGCAGTAGGTTATCCATTTTAGATATAATCAAGTTATCCATTTTTGGTTATTATTAACATGACAGCCATGACATGTTATTGAAGGATTGGGTGGAGTGAAAGTGAAACGAAAAACCATGAAAATAAAAGGAGCTTGCTTGTCTGATAATAATGCTCAAGCAGAAGTCTCTCCCCCTCCCGGACATATCATCCTCTTGTGCCTCTTCTCTTTTCCTTGGCTGTAACTGTTGGTCACTTTTAAGTCGATGACCTCACCGGAATTCCGTTTATAAGGTTTAAATCCAGTTTTATGAGTTCTCAACTTTCCAATACCTAAAGAATTTAGCATTTCTCTTCCTTCACATTCACCTCTTGCTTTGTCAACGGCTACTTGATCACTACAGCATGACTCAAGAACGGTACTATTAGTATTAAGGTCAATAGGTGATACTATTGCACCTCGCTTCAGCTCACTGTCTTGGTCAATGGCGATATGATTTGGTAAATTAGATGGACTTGGCGAGGATGTGAATTTTTGTGGCAACAGTTGTCTTGCGAACAGGGCCCGAAAAGCAACTCGTCCCTGATTAATTTGGAGACAAGTATAACTTGTTATTATGAGGAAAGATGTTAAAAGTTGATGAATATACACATTTATTTACCTCTTGAGAGACCTCTTTCCAGGATTCGTTTGCATTTGCTGTAATCCTGCTACGTCGATTTGAAGAATCGCCAATAGACTGCACATCATCTGCTCTATTTGACTCTTCATTTTCTCTGTCTTCCTTCACTAGGACATTTGTTTCTATATCAGTGCTAGATGTTGAATTGGAACCAGAGGAGGAACGAACCAATTTTTTCCTATCTTCTAAAGGTGAGTTAGAACCTTGAATTTCACCACCCGTTGCCTTTGGTTTATTTTTAACGTACTCTTCAGCTGGTAATGCATCTCTGCTTTTGAGCAATATTTGATCTACGTGAGGATTCCCCAGATCCGCAGTAAGCGGCTTAAAAGCTGAATTTTTCCCAGGAAAAATTGGTGAATCAACTAACTGTACTAGCTGATCTTGTCTGACAATAGAATCCAGATGTCCCTCGTTTATCACATTCCAAGTCTGGCTGCTATATAAGAAGGCACAGCATTGGCTGAGGTAAAGCAACTCTGGTTGACAGAGACACTTGGTTGAGGGACACATAATGGAATCAGTCCATTCGATGCCCACCATGCAGTTGCAGCTGCAACAGTAGCAGCAGCCACTGCAGCAATACTTGGACAAGCTTCACCAGAGCAAATTACTTCTGGCGGAAACTCTCCACAATATCCTGCAGGAGCATCTATATTTGGCAAGAACGTAGCCGCAGCAAACTACTGCAGCATGGGCTGATGGGTGTTGCTGCAAGGTAGAAATAACCAAATTTGAGAAAGCTGTAGAAAACTGGAGATAAGATTGATACCCATCTTCATTGCTGGGCATATCAGGAGCTGTCATATTAGTAGAAATCGTCGGGTCTACAGCTGCTGATGCATTTGAACTCATGAAGTGATGCAGTCTAGAAAAGGCTCGACCACATTGCCCAGGAAAACATTGGTGATGAAGTGGATATGAGCTTAGTCTGAAAGGTTCCAGTTCCGCCATTGCAGCTTGTTCGGGTATTTTACTGTGTTCACTTTCTTCAGTATAATTGGTCTGAAACTTAACATGCACATATTCAACAGCTTTGTCAGGTGAAGGCAGTGAGATTTTCAACTCTCCAATTTTGTCCGAATCTTTTATCATTGTCGCATGTCCAGCTGTCTTATGGCGTTCACATGGTTCGTTTGGTAATGGATTCTTATGGCTGACTTTCTCTAGTTGAGAATTTTCATTAGTGCATTGAATATTCGACATCTCCAGAGCTGAAGCAGTAGGCTTCTCAATAGTCACAGGAGTACAATGTGGTGCCAACACAGCAGTGCCTGGTGTTTCTTGATTAACTTTGCTAACCAGTTTCTGATATCATGAAAAACAAGATACACAATTTAACAATTTGGGAAACAACTATGACAGAAGGAGAGAATTATACACACACATGTGCAACATGTAAATATAAAGTTAGTTTTTACCTCATGTTGGAACTCTGATAGTTGTTTAACTGTGTACTCTTTTCCATCTTCGCTTTCCACATGCAAAGTTGTGGGTGCGTTAATCTTTCTTGGATATGGATTATTGGGTTTCTTTTTAGGGCGTGGGGGTGGAATATCTATATCACTTACTTCACTGATCATAACTCCTTTACCAGATGCATCCTTTTCCAACTGAATAATAATGGATAAATATGAACATTGCGAGCAATAACATTTCGTTGCAATTACTTTCTAACGGGCAACATGAGCCAGCTAGGCTGGAATAGCAGACAACCTGACCACAAAAATTCCATGACCAAACTATTAACATGGCTTGTCAAGTAAGGAAGTCCGTAAAATGCTTGCAAACAATTACCTTAAGTACTTGATAAGTTAAGAACATTACAAGAAAGCGGCTGAAAACCTCTAAAATTAAAAAATCGGCAAAATGCATCTTGCACAAAAAATGGTAATTTGACCTTAATGTTTCTCCTACAATAACTTATTATAAAATCAAAGACTGATTCAAACATATTGAAGATTATACTTATACAAAGAACTCCAACTCTTTTCTGACATCATTATTCATTATTTATAAGTACTATCATCGGCCATATTTTTTAAGCTATTTACGAAGGATTCTTATTACTAAGAAGTAAGAACTGCATGGTTGGAGAAGTATGAACACCAAAGAGCACTGCATTGCCTATTTAGAAGTAACTGAAATTGTATACATATACACGATGAAAATGTGTGAGAAATAATGAATGAATATCGAGGCTGAGACAGCTTTTACTTAAAGACAATATTCAAGTTGAAATAAATCTTTTGGGAAATCAATCTAATGCAAAAATGCATGAAACAATAAAAAGGAAGACATGCAGACCTTTAGAAAGAATTTTTGAGCATGGCTCCTAATCTGCACAGCCGTCTTTGTTCCAATATGTTCTGCACATCAGACAAACATGTATACCAGAAATGAGATAGGCATTCAATAGAAGTGTGCTCACGTAGTTGAATAGAAACACAATTCGGTGTCACGGGATTCTTAATAATAATACAGAAACTCTGATTCAGCATACTTGTGAGCCTATGTACAGGAACTGAGTATATAAAGTGCAAAATTATAAATACAATTTAGAGGAGAATGAAATATATTTAACCAATGCTAAAAGAATATTATTTTTCTCCATATATACTTGAAATAATTAGCTTTGGTTGAGAATTTGAAGCACCTATAGAATCCATACCAAAGAAAATAAAACAGACATTAGACAGCAGGTTAGAATAGTGGAAAGACCTTCAATACGCTGCCAAGCTCTTCCATAGAGTTTTAATGCTTCCAAAAATCTGTTGTGTTCCTCATCTGTCCATCTCTCCCTTTGTTTGGAGATAGTATACGGTTTTCTTGACTGCATATTATTACACGTCAAACCTTTATTCTGAGAATAATATATACTTCGTATAACATACACAAAAACTTCATTAATAAAGTAACTAACAGAGTTTAGTTGGAGTACCTTGATAACCATCTCCTCCCCGGATGAAAACGGATCCATAACACAACTTGCAGAACCTACCGTCCACTTCAAATTCTCTCGAACAAGCAGCGTAAAAATGGATAAAACAACTTATCCGCTGCGTTATGAGAAGCCGTGCTGAGTGATTCGGCTCATGAACAAATACATTCTTGAGCAATCAATAAAGACCTGCCAGCTTTTTTGCACATCCATTCACCACAAATCCATTTCTGAACTGGCAACAACTTAAAAATTTGTCAGTAACAGTCGCTCAAAATTCTTAAACCCTAGAAACCAAAAAACAAATTAAGAAAAGTATAACAACACGCAACTTCAATCAAAGACTGCAACGGCGGACGCCTCGCTTTTCTCACGCTTTACAAATCGACATCAGAAAATTGCCTGAATCGCAACACACGACAGATCCAATCGACACCAAGCAGAGTTAACCTGAAACTTAAAGAGCGAAAAGGTCATGAAATTCGATGCGATTAGGCTTACAGAATGCCTTCGAAATGGGAACGGGATCCGTGCAGCGATTCCAGCCACCAGCACGAATTTGTGGCTGAAGATTTTTAGGGATTTTCAAATTATGCGGTGGCTATGAGTAGTATGAGAATTGGGTGACACGCGGCGGCAATTCATTGGATGTTGCGGGTACTTTTCGGCACAGGTTTGGTTAGTGATGTCATTTGATTTTCAGCCACAAGATTTTTTCAGTCAAATGTCCCGCAAAAACGCACACAGCTGTCAAGGTGGATCTCTTTCCATATATTCTTTTGATGCATTTCGACTTCTCCAAATATATCCATAAGGATATTTGAGATGTCCGACGACAATTTCATGTGCAGCACAACAATTGACGTCAAGTCATCTTGAGGACGTGCGATGTGGTGTGCTGATTTTTTTTTTAAAAAAATGGTTAAAGAATGGACAATCTCCATTCTCAAGCCAATTAAATTATTCCCCTCTAACCTACTCCGCAGAACTCCTGTCCTGCCCCCATCAGGAATCGAACCCGGGTTGGCTCCAATGGTGGCCCTTTGGCTCCGGCTCTCACCAACTGAGCTAACCCCTGATGGGTTGTGGTGTGCTGATTGAGGATGGAGGCGAGGAACCTCTTATTCAGTTAGATTTAGGGTTTAGAATTGCACGTGCTTATTTAATTTTACTTTCAGCCCATTTATATTGGATGAGAAATGAGCACGAAATTTCGACGATTGAAAGATCTCAAGCCGTCCTTCAATCTCGCTTTGCTAAGTTGAAGCTGTTGTCGGTTTATTGGAGCTCTTGTCTAGCATACGCAAGGAGGAATCCCGAATCTGGTAGCAATTTACAAGATGGGGTAATTAAATTACTTTTCTCCAAAGCGAAAGACTGAAATTCTTCGTCGCGATGATGAGGATGACCGTAGCGAAGCAGGTGGTTCTGATGAATTTGCGAATTGTTATCGCCCGTTTAACTTTGAGATTAAAGTATTTCTTGTATTTTTTCAAGCATTTTAATAATATTTATATTATTTATTTAATTTAGTTTGTCAAGATTTTAAATATGTTCATCAATTTCAAACACTAAAAATAAATTCAAAAACACATAATAATAAAACAGAACAAATAAACTATAACTATTACATCATAATTGTTCACCAGCTTCAATAAATCAATTGTGCTTGACAAGATCACTTTGTAGCTCCATTTGAAGATATGCAGATTGGAGATTCGTAAGGCGATCACCAAATGCATGAGATTGTTCGGCCCTTTGAACTAGGTCATGAGGCAATCGATTACCATTCTGATCCGTCGGACCATCATATATTGTAAAAGCACTATATGGGTTATGTGGATCAGCATCCTCAAATTCCTCAAATTCTTTTTCCACAAATTCATCTTCCACAAATTCATCTTCCACAGTCATATAATGTATTATAATACAAGCAATCATAATCTTTTTTAAAACACTTAATTTATGGCTCATACCTGCATGACGAACTATCATCCAATGAGATTGTAATATTCTAAAACACCTCTCAACATTTTTCCGGTAAGATTCTTGTTTCTTTGAAAATAAGTTTTCAGAATCACCTTGTGGATTAGAAATTGTTTTACAAAAGAAGAGTACCTCGGGTAGATACCGTCTGCTAAGTAGTAAGTGTTGTCGTATGTATTCCCATTCACTTTATACGTTACTTGAGAAGAGATTTCCTCGAGGTGAGGATCAAATATGTCAGAGTTGTACAAGATATTTAGATCATTTTGTGCTCCAGCTCCAATGAAGCTGTGCCATATCCATGTATCATACGAAGCTATAGCCTCCAAGATGATGGTGGGACAGCGACTACGACCAGAATATGATCATTGCCAAGCAGTTGGACAATTTTTCCACTCCCAGTGCATACAGTCGATATTTCCTATCATGCCAGGAAATCCACATTGTTCGGCTCTTCCTAAGAGCCTATTCAAGTCCTCACTATTTGAAGATCGTAAATATTGATCTTTGTAATGATATACCACTTGAGAACACCATTTCTTCATACATTCTAGAGTTGTTGATTCACCCATACGTGTGATCTCAGCACATTGATCAACACATGAACCATATGCTAACATTGGTATAGCTCTAGTCATTTTCTGATCTGGAAGAAGGCTAAGTTACCAGTTGCATCAGGCCGCTGAAGCCAGTAATCATCATGTGTGCAAAGTTTAGTTTTGATTCGGTTGAATAGATTGCAACTCATTCGGTACCTCCGTTGATAGAGTGCTTTTGTACGCTACTTTTAGTCCGTTACACTGCTTATATTCTAACATATTTTAGTATAAGATTTGTATTACAGGCTGATTAGAAGGGTTAGAACAAAAACGAAACAAGAAGGCTGAATTTCAGAGCAAAAGACAACAACTTGACAACAAAGGACAAAAGACCACTAGCGCGCGAGCACTATGGCGCGCGAGTGAGGGTCGCGCTGAAGACAGCAGAACGATGACATCAGCAAACAGCGAGATATTCAGAACGATGACGTCATCACGCGCAAGAATATTTCTAAGTTCGGTTTTTGGAGATAAAGTATTTCCTAAGCTGATTTTTAGAGATGCAGATGATTTCCTACAGATATCCTTGCCTAAATATTCGTGGAAACACTAGGAGGCAAGACTATAAATACAGAAATTCATGGAGATCACAAGCATGCACGCATAAGGGACCAAACGGCTCAGAGCAGAATTCCAACTTAGCCGTGCGCACGAGCTGTCACGCGAGCCTGACAACGCACCAAACAGATTTGTCTTGTTATTTTAGTTGTTCTATAATTATTCTTGAGATGTATTCATTCAGTATGTGTAGCTAACTTACTGAATTCGGTTTGGATTTGAATCTATGAATTATATGTTTTGAGGTCTTGTTCTAAATTGCATGATGAAGTTTAGTATTATTATTCCGAACTAAATTGCATGATAATTAGGTTAGACAATTAAGCGAAGCCTTGCACCGCAGACTTAGTTCTAGAATCTATTATCTATAGTTAAACTATCAGAAGTACGTGACTGTGAATGATAGGAGTGACACTAGAATAGGCAATAGCTACCTTGACCGGATTCGTTATTAACTAGACTAGGTTGAGTAATAATATCATACGGACTTTGACCGGAATGTATGTGTAGGTTATTAAGCTGTGACAGGACCTTAACCTACGTGAACAGTATATCATGTATCTCAAGTGACCGAGGATAAACATAGAAATTCATAGTGAAGAATCTGAACCGAGTTCATCTCTTGCATAGTTATTAACATCTTTCGTACTTGCTGTCTGATTGTGCGCCAGTTACACTTGCGCAACAGTTTTCTTTTCCTGTACTTGTTTTTACTTACAACCCAACCTTTAGTTTGTAGTTGAAAGGAGAATTCTCACCGTTCCCTGTGGATTCGACCCCAGCTTACCAAGACTATACTAGTAGGAGAGCCGGGACAAATTTGCAGCACTCAACGACGTGCTCGTCATCCGTCTAAAATCCCCCTCTGGAAAAATTGGACGCTCGACAAAATAATCATCCAAGAGATTTTGTCCCCTCGGACACGCATTTTTTGTCGATTCGGTCGACGAGGAGTTGATGCTTCAGGAGCAGGACCCGTAGTCGCTACTACAACTGCATTCATAAGAATAGAGTTCGCCCTTGCATTTTTTGCTCTCCTTCTTTATTGTTACAGTCGAAAACTCTCATTGATCTATGGGATCCATTATGAAAATGAAAGAGAAATGAATGTTTAATGCTCTCATTGATATGTTGTTTATATAGAATTCTGGAAGTCATCTATCTAATCTTCTGAAATCTTATTCAGTGTTACATGTCTTTTTTTATTGGACTAAAATCTATCCGAAATATGGCTCAATTATTGATGTATAAAAAATGTGAAAAAATATTTTATACAGTAATAGGACATCCTCTAATAGGATGTTGCGCTGCACAAATCCCTTAAAATGCTGTCACTATATGACAGGACGTCCTCGTAGAGAACTTTCTCTAAGAGATAGGAAGTTCTCTATGGGTGCGGATGCCCTAAGCAAGGGTGGATGAGTGGATCTAGTGTGTTAAAATTGAGCCGGTATCTGAAGTGTAGCCCACGTTAATTACATGCTTTGAAAACCATATTATTGGTATTGGATTATCAAAAAAAATTTTATTTAAAACTTGATAGTAAAATTATATATTATCAATAAAATAATTTTTAACTTAATGGTGTTAAAAACTGTTATTAATTATTCAACAAACAATCAACGTATATATAATATCAATAAAACTCATTGATAAATACATTGACCTAGTTAGTGATGTGGGCCAATTTGGCTCTATCAATTAATTTATATTTTATTTTAGTGTTTCTTTTCCTTAATAGGATTTGTTTTTCTTTTCCTAGTTAGTTTAATAAGTTTCTGTTTTGTTAGATACGTTTTTGTGATGAATAAAATTGGGAGATTTATCTGTATCATGTTTATAATTCACACTTTATCATCTCTTGAGCCACGTGTTGCATTTAGTATGATGAATTGCATAATGTATCAATTATTAATTATCTTAGGCGCGTTATTATGGTGATTTTGAGAAATACACCCTACTATACGAGTGGCTTCTACTAATAAACCCTCAATGTTATAAATGTTTTTCTGACTATGATTATGGGAAGTGTGTTGTTTTTGTTGTAAGATTATGAATTGTTTTTTCTTACTAATATCTATTACAAATGGAGACACCTCTATTTATCGGATTGATAGAGGTGAGGGGTTACACAAGGAATAAATAAGCTAATAATGTAGCTTAATGTGGATAAGTAGAAGGCCTTCCAACTTAAATGAAATTATAATACTCCCCCTTTGTGCATAAACAATTCTCCTTTTGTGCATTGTGGTGTATGTACTGCCTCGTTAAAACACTTTATTTTGATAAACCCAATGGGAAAAACAAAGGAAGGAAAAAAGAGTACAACCAAAATACTCTCCTCAATGCAAGAGGTCTTTAAGTTTACACATTCCAATGTCATGTATGAGCTCAATAAACACTTTAGGTAGTAATGCCTTAGTAAATAAGTCTGCCAAATTTTTGTTGGATTGTATTTGGCAAACATTAATCTCCCCCTTATCTTGAAGCTCGTGTGTCGAGAAGAACTTTGGAGATATGTGCTTTGTTCTATCACCTTTGATGTATCCTTCCTTTATTTGGGCTATACAAGTAGCAATATCCTCGTATATCATTGTTGGACTTTGCTTACCTAATAGTATTCCACAAGTGGTCTTAACATGATGGATAAATGATCTGAGCCAAACACATTCTCGTCCGGCTTCATACAATGCAATCAACTGTGCGTGATTTGATGATGTAGCCACTTAACTCTGTCTAGAAGACCGCCATGAAATAGTTGTTCCTCTATACGTGAATAGATATCCCATTTGGGAAATAGCCTTGTGTGGATCAGGTAAATAACCCACATCAACATAACCAATTAATTCACTATTTGTACATCATTTGTTCTTTAAAAAATAAACCCATATCACTTGCTCCACGTAAATAACGTAGAATATGTTTAACATCGTTCCAGTGTCTTTTTGTGGGTGATGAACTATATCGTGCAAAAGAAATATCTGGTCGGGTATTATTAGCAAGGTACATTAAAGCACCAATCACACTAAAATAAGGTACTTCTAGACCCTAAATATCTTTAGTGTTAGAACGAGGGCGAAAAGGGTCTTTTTCGATGTCAAATGATCTTGCTACCATTGGCATGTTTAATGGATGTGCCTTATCCATATTAAAACGCCTTAAAATCTTATAGTATAATTAGTTTGGAGAATAAAGATTCCAATCTCTGTATTTTCGTACTGCAGGCCGAGACAATTTGGTAGTTCCAAGATCTTTCATCTCAAATTCTATTTTTAAGTAATATGGTGAATTGGATCTCTTATGGAGTTCCAATAATATTTAAATCATCAGCATAGACATCTATGATTACATAACCCAATTTTGTTCTTTTTATAAAACACATGGACATATTTCAATATTAATAAATCCTTGTGCTAGCAGATAATCGCTAAGGCGATTATACCGCATCCGACCAAATTGTTTCAGTCCATACAATGACCTTTTTAATTTAATGGCGTACAAGTGACGAGGTTTATTATGTAATGTTTCAGACATTTTTAATCCTTCAGGGATTTTCATGTATATAACTTTATCCAAGTACCCATACAGGTATGCAGTTACAACATCCATGAGTTGTATTATAAGTTATTTGAAAACGGCTAAAGATACGAGAAACCTCAGTGTTGTTGCACCCACTATTGGAGAATAAGTTTCCAAAAAATCTACTCTAGGTTTTAGCGTAAACCCTTGTGAAATCAGTCTGGCTTTGTATTTAACATATTCATTACGCTCATTACGTTTTCGTACAAACACCCACTTATAGCCTACTAGTTTTACACCTTCAGATGTTGGAGCTACAGGTCCTAACACACCATGTTAATTTAGAGAATTTAATTATTCTTGAATTGCTTCTTTCCAAATGTCCCAATCATTTCGTTGTCGACATTCATATAATATTTGAGGGTCATTGTCGTCTTCTTTGATGACATCTAATGCAACTGAATAGGCAAAAACATCATTCAAACACACATCATTACAATACCATCCAACACCGATATTTGCGTATTTGATTGAAATTTCAAAATTGTTTTCAATATCATTGCCTTCGTTTTTCTCGAATAAAGGCTCTTCCAGAGAATTACATCTTTTAAAGGTCTCCCACGCTTTCGATGTACTTGGGAATCCCTTGCAATATTTTTATTTGGAGTTAATACAGGTAACTCCAAATGAGTTGGGGCATTTTCAACAGGTATATGTGACTTTGTCACTTTCTAGGCATCTGTACATGCGCCAGGTAGCCTATTTGCTACATTTTGCAAGTGTATAATCCGTTGAATTTCAAGTTCACTATCTTTTGTTCTCGGATCAAAGAATGATATGGAAGATGTATTCTAATTAATATCTCTTTTAATCTCCTTTTGTTCTCCCACTAAAGTCTGGAATTTGGATTCATCAAAATGACAATCAGCATATCGAGCTCTGAATAAATCACTAGTTATTGGCTCTACATATTTGATAATAGATGGGGACTCAAACCCCACATATATTGCTAACCTTCTTTCTGGCCCTAATTTAGTTCGTTTTGGGGGAGAGATAGGGACATAAACCGCACAACCAAAAATCCTAAAATGCGAGATATCTGATTCTCTTCTGAAGACTAGTTGTAGTGGAGAATGTTTGTTATAAGCAGTTGGTCGAAGTCTTATTAATGTTTCTGCATGCAAAATTGCATGTTCTCGCGCAGATGTGGGTAATTAAGACTTCATTAGCAACGTCTAGCTACTAATTGCAACCGTTTTATCAATGACTATGCTAGGCCATTTTCAGTATGAACTTGGGCTACTGGATGTTGAACTACTATTCGAATAGACGTACAATAGTCGTTAAATGACTTTGATGTGAATTCTCCAGCATTATCCAGCCTAATTCTTTTAATTGGTTGTTCAGGATAATGAACCCTTAATTTAATAATTTGGGCTGAAGGTCTCGCAAATACAACATTTTGCGTTGATAGTAGGCTTAAATGTGACCAACATGCCGAAACATAAATCAACACCATAAAATATCTAAATGGTCCACTGACGAGCACGTCGTTGAGTGCTGCAAATTTATCCCGGCTCTCCTACTAGTATAGTCTTGGTAAGCTGGGGTCGAATCCACAGGGAACGGTGAGAAGTCGTCTTTTATCTACAACTAAAACTGGAGTGAAAGAAATTAAAAGAAAAGAAAACAGTTGCGCAAGTAGAACTGGCGCACAATCAGAAAGTAGTCACGCAAGAAGTTAATAAATATGCAAGAGATGAGCTCGGTTCAGATTCTTCACTATGAATTTCCATGTTTATCATTGGTCACTAAAGATTCATGATATACTGTTCACGTAGGTTAAGGTCCTGTCACAGCTTAATAACCTACACATACATTCCGGTCAAGTCCGTATGATATTATTACTCAATCTAGTCTAGTCAACCACGAATCCGGTCAAGGTAGCTATCGACTATTCTAGTGTCACTCCTATCATTCACAGTCACGTACTTCTGATAGTTTAACTATAGATAACAGATTCTACAACTAAGTCTGCGGTGCAAGGCTTCGCTTAATTGTCTAACCTAATTATCATGCAATTGAGCTTGGAATAATAATACTAAACTTATCATGCAATTAAGAACAAAACCTCAAAACATGTATTCATAGATCTGAATCCAAACCGAATTCAGTAAGTTAGCTACTCATACTGAATGTATACATCTCAAGAATAAATATTGAACAACTAAGGTAACAAAGCAAATCTGAATGACGCGTCGTCTGGCTCGCGTCGGCAGCTCGCGCGCACGGCTAGGTCTGAATTCCGCTCTGAGCTGCTTAGTCCCCTCTGCGCAGCATGTCTGTGATTTCCATGAAGCTTTGTATTTATATCTTGCCTCCTAGGGTTTCCACGAATTATTAGGCAAGAAAATATGTAGGAAATCATCTTTATCTCTAAAAATCAGCTTTGGGAATATTTGATCTCCAAAAACCGAACTTAGAAATATTCTTAGCGCTTGATGACGTCATCGCTCCGGATATTTCGCTGATTGCTGACGTCATCGTTCTGCTCTGCTCTTGAGCGACCCACACTCGCGCGCCATACTGCTCGCGCGCTAGTTGATCTTGGCTTTGTTGTCTCTTTGTTGTCTTTTATTCCGAAATTCAGCCTTCTTGTTGCACTTTTGTTATAACTCTTCTAATCAACCTGAGATACAAAACTTCACCAAAAGCGTAATCTTATACTAAATATGTTAGAATTGCAAGTAGTGTAAAGGACCTAAAACAACATTCAAAAGTGCTCTATCATCCACATGTCGGTGTTATAGATCCACATAAATCACCTTAAATTCTTTAAAGGAAAATGGTAAATTTTGCATTACTTTAGTTATAGACGGTCTTGTTTTGAGTTTGCCAAGTGAACAAGCCTTGCATGACAGATCACCATTTGAGAGGATCTTTAGGTCCTTTAGTGGGTGTCCATGTGAATTGTCAATGATCTCTTGATCATTGTCTCACGTGGGTGACCAAGTCTATTATGCCAAATGAAAATAATTCATTATCAACTAACTTCTGGTTAGTGACTTTGTACACTTCAATGGGAAATATTTCTATGCCATATAATCCACATGAGTGTGCTATCATTTTCTCTAAAACTTTTTTTCTAGTTTTGTAAGATACGAGAAGTAGGTATTCAGTATCACTTTCGCAATTAGTTTCAATATGAAGATCATTTCTTCGAATGTCCTTAAAACTAAGCAAATTTCTTTGTGATGCACTCGAATATAATGCATCTTTAATTATTATTCCCGTTCCTCCAGCTAACAGGATACATGCTCTTCCGAAGCCCTCCATAATACTACTCGTTCCGAAACACTAGTTTGTGTCATTTCTAAATTGAAAAACAAACTTCAAGTTTGTTAGAATAGTATGAGTTGTAGCACTGCCCACAAGGCATAACTTTCCAACATTGATTTTTCCATTTGTTTGATTCATTCTAAAACAAACAAAAAAGATAATATTTTTATTGAATAAAAATAACTTTATTAATAATGCATCATTATAACTATGTTCAGAATAGCATTACAACTTATCTTGTTATTTCTTTTATTGATAACAATTATTATTATTATTAGTATTTTAATACTAAAGGAGATCATCATTATAACTAATTTTGTTTATTCAATACCAACAAACAGTCTTCCAAAACAATGAAAATTAGTTAAATATAAAACAACAAGAAACCCTAAATCGTAACAAAATTAAATGATCCAAAGCCCACTTAATGGGCCGCATCATTCTCTCCAAGGCAGAAAAGATTCGTCCTCGAATTCAAAATCGATAATAGATGAATACTAATCACAAACTTCGAATCTCATCAGCCTCAAATTTATCCACTCGTCCTGTGCACGAGGTAAGATCACGAGCCTCAAATTGTATTTTCTTTCTCAATATCTATTACAAATGGAGATACCTCTATTTATAGGATTGATAAAGGTGAGGAGTTACACAAGGAATAAATAAGCTGATAAATAATAATGTAGCTTAATGTGGATAATTAGAAGGTCATCCAACTTAAATGAAATTATAATAGTTTTGTCATATTTTAACTAATAGTATTTTTTTGAAATTACTTGTTGTCTATAAAACATTTTTAATTTCTTACTTTTAAAAATTTAGCTAATTATGAAATGGCAATGGATCGAATGCAACAGCTTAGTTAGGTGATAAAATAAAATAAAAATTTAACCGTTCGTTTAATATAATTGGATAATCATATTTAATCATTAACTATATTATTTTTAATAATGATAAGGGTACATTCGTAATTGATTCATTAGAAATATATTCAAAATATTTCATAATTATCTAATCCTTGATTATTGGTAACCGATTGATAAATTTTGATTTTTTTGAATTAATTAGATTATCTTTTCAAAATTATCTTATCCATGATTACCGTTCTGATTTTAAAAATAACAGTTTTTATATTTGACCCTACTAGATAGAAGTTATCATTAATTGCAATTCATATCTCAAAATCAAAATGGAATATTTGACCTTTAGTTTATAAATTCGAAACTGAAACATTCATTATGTCTGGTTCAACATTGGTACCAAATGGTTGATGAATTGATTTACCTCAAATCATGAACCAACTTATAATAGAACAATGTTTCAAATAAATATGTTTTGATTCAGTATTTAGTGTCTTATATTAATAAATAATACATTAAGAAATTATCTGGTTCAACATTTTGTACCAAATGGTTCATGAGCCGATTCACATCGAATCATGAACCAACTTATTACATAGTCGTGTATTATGTGCTGATAATACATGAAGCGATATGTTATTGGTTTAATATTTAGTTTCTTATATTAATTGATAAGACATGAACCGATAGCTAGTTGATTGTTGCGAACATCGATATTCCAGTCGTCTGTTCCCTAATATCAAGGAAACCAACCAAATTTGTAAGTCTTTTGTGACTAATTTGCCCTTTTGAATATTTTATATAATTTTTAATATTAATTACATTTATAAATTCGTATTAAATCATAACCATTAATTTATTTGAATCGGATGATTTGATATTAAGTTTTATTTTACATCTAGGATGTCCCTTTCACCTGATCCTTACTCATTAAAAAATACACTCTATTTTCAATTACATAGTGTGTATTGATTGTAAAGTTTAGATTCTATGTTTTAATCTGCTTTGTATATTTATTAGATCAAAAATGTTCTTACTGAAAACATGAACATAATTTAAAATATTGTTTTCAAAAATCATATAATGGCACCGTTGTCACATTTATAATTTAGAAATATATTTATAGTGTCTATTTAGAAGATTTAAAAAATATATACACACTTTAAGAAAACGTATTTGTATTATCTAATAAGAAATATATACGAAATTTAGAGAATTTTATTAAAAATAATAGGCTTGAGTTTGGGTGTTTAACATTTGTCAAGTTTGAGTTTGGATTTTAAAAATGACATTGTTTTTTTCGTCCCGTACACGTCTGCATGTAAAAGACGCATTTATATTTTTGTGAGATCCCGCTGCTTGAAATCGCGGGTCCATGTAGAATAAGGGATCCCGCTATTTCAAACCGCAGGAATATATATCGTATAATATACATGGAACTTGTTTGATTTTTACATTTTACGTTTGATTTAATGTACAGACGTTTGGATACTAAATAAATATGACACGACTAGAGATGAAATGTTTACATAACATGCAAGTAGTGAACAATAAAAAGATACATAAGCATAATCCATTGTTCTAATTAGTCATAGAATCCCATCTCAGTCCTCGTGAAAAATAAGACGTCATTGTTCAAATGGAATTGCTTTCAAGCACTCACGTATACTTAGTCTTGAATGCAGACATCCAATCAAAGTAGCGTACTTAAGCTGTTCTAAATTTCGCCTAATCCATGATATATCCAATTCTTTCCAATTCATCATTTAAGAAATGTTCATTTTCAACTTGGATTTGAAATTGCTCTTCAAATAGTGGGAGACGACCTCGATAGTGTTCATCGCTACTAATATTCCCTTGTGTCTGAACCGAATATATCTGAATTGAATACTTAGCTTCCTCTTTCAATCTCCATATCCTTACAACCCCAAAAGAAAAATCATTTTGAATGAAATAATAATCAACCACAAATTCATTCTATCGCTGATTTTCATTCCAAGCAGATATATATGAATACCGAATAGATGAGCCAATACGAGTGTTCATGAACCACCACAGATGAATCACTGGACATAATTTCCAATTGTTCCATCTCATCTCTATCATAGCCATCTTCGATCATATCATCATCCAACGTTTCATAATTCGACATACACGCCATATCTATTTACACACGAACAACAATTTCAAACAAAATTACACAAAACTATAACTACATCATATTGGCACAAATCCAATAAATTTCAATAGAAGTAACAACAGACATACAATTTCAATAAAATTAACCACTAGGACATGACTAACATATCGACGAAGTTTTGACGGATTTGGAGCCGCTACAGATTTGGGAATGGAGGAGGTGGGGAGAAAGAAGAGAGGAAGAGAAGAGGGAATCCTAAATTTGCGACATATATTCCCGCAATTTGAAATAGCGGGATCCCTTATTCTACATGGACCCGCGATTTCAAACATAGGGATCCGACAAAAATATAAACGTGTCGTTTTCATACAAACCTGTCATGCCACATGGGACGAAAAAGCCATATCATTTTTCCACAGGAATCATGCAGTTTGAACCGCGGGTAGGTAAAAGTGTGACATTTTTTAAATCAAAACTCAAACTTAACAAATCCTTAACTACCTAACTCAGACCTCATATTTATGATAATCTTCTGAAATTTATTACAAAACAAGTGAACTAACGTTTTTATAGCCCGATACTTGATTTGCAATCACACAAGGCAATGGATCAAATGAAACGGATTATTTTGGTTAAAACATAAAACAATATCTAAGCCGTTCATTTGGTATGATTTAATGACCAGATTTAATCTTCCAAATATATAACATTTAATAACTAAAGGGTACGTATGTAATTTAAATCAGAATATATTCATAATTATCTCATAATTATCCCCTCCTCAATATTTTGTAACCGATTTTCTATTCATTAATTGAGTTATCAGATTTCTTTCCAAAATTTTAGCTACGTTGAGATATTTAGTAAAAAATTTAACTTGAACTTAGATTTAAATTTAGCACCAACTGTTGTTTGGTTGATGATATAATAGTGTTTGGTTCATGGTATAATAGTATTTGGTTGATGATATAATAGTGTTTGATTCATGTATACTAGTATTTGGTTCATGATATAACAATGTTTGGTTCATGATATAACATTGTTTGAGTCTTGATGTAATATTGTTTGGTTCATAATATAATAGTGTTTGATTCGTATTATAATAATGTGTGGTCCATGATATAATAGTGTTTGGTTCATGATATAATAGTGTTTGGTTCATGATATAACAATGTTTGGTTCATAATATAATTGAGTTTGGTTCATGATATAATAATGTTTGGTCCATGATATAATATTGTTTGGTTCATGATATAATATTATTTCGTTTAGGATATAATAGTGTTTGGTTCATGATATAATAGTATTTGGTTCATGATATAATAATGTTTGGTTCATGAGACGTAACACACCTTAGGGATGCACAACCGGTCCAGACCGGACCGGATAATTACGGTCCGGCCCGGCTGGTGGATCGTAAATTTCTAAAAGTAAGGATCGTAGACCGGACCGTTACGGACCAGTCTAATTATGGTCCGGTCCGGGTTTGGACCGTAAACCCTTAATTATATTTTTTATTTAATTTTAAATTAAAATTTTAATTCTAAAAATCTGAATAATATATATTTTTAATTTTAAATGAATTTTATTTAACTTTTTAAAATATTTTTCGTTGTGTTTATTTTAAATTTATTAATTTTTATTGATATATTTCTATTTTAAATGATATATTTCAATTATTTTAGAAATTTATTTTTAACTAATATATATTACGGTCCGGACTGGACCGAAAATTTCTTGGACTCGACCGGACCGTAACCCGTAATTCCCAAAAATTAAGGATCGTGGACCGGACCGGGTTTGGACCGGGACCGAACCGTAAGTTTACGGTCGGCCCGCTCCGGGTTTACGGTCCGGTTCCATTTTGTGCATCCTTAACACACCTTTTAGTGACCCCGGGCAATTTTTCAGCTATTTGACCCATATTTTTGGTAAACTAAATTGTAACCAGTTGTGCTTCCGTTGAAACAATGTGGCAGCGAGTCAAAAATTAACGAGGGTTCTCTTCCTCGTATATCTAGAACGGAAGATTCTCACTTTTTGTGTTGTCGGTCCGAATCTATTTTTAAAATTAAATTTTTTGTTCCTCGATTTAAGGAACGCAACGTTATCTCTTTTGGTTTCTTGACTAATTTACCCTTTTCAATATTTTAGTATTATTTTTAATGATTAAATTGTTTCCATATTTATATTATACCACTAAATCTTAACCGTTCAAATATTTGAATTGAATGATTCATATTACGTTTTATTTTGTATCTTATATAATCGTTTTACCTGATCCGTTCTCATCACACAATAGTCGAATACTTGTAAGGACACTTTTAGCTGCAAACTCATCTATAATAATGTAATAAATAATATTTTTTAAATCTCACATTAGTGCAAGATCATTCTATCTTTCGTGAGACATAAAACATTTCAGGTATAATTTTAACTTAAGACTAGAAGAACTTCTTTCCACTGAAATTATAATAGCAAACAATGTTAGAGATTTAATAAGCAATTAAGAGTTTTTTTGTCGAAAATCACCCGTCCAATAGGCCAATTTGAACAAAACCACCCTTCAACTTTTGTTCAAAATGACATGTTGGACGGGTGATTTTGGGCAATAAAATCTATCTTTAATTCAGAGAAAAATCATATAAACGACATCCACTTCATCTCTAGGAAAAGACTGAAATTTTTCGCAATAAATTTTCAAATTTTTATCATCCAATCCAATGAAGTAAAATCAATGTCAATGATCATCATAAAAAAATTGATTCTAAAAGACTCCACATGTGATTGCACATCAATGAGTAGCGGATCCAACCTTTCTAATTGGGAGCAAAAAAACGAATGAGTTTCAAAAATTGGGGATAAGCAGGATTTAAAACTAACAGTCCAAGGTACAGACCAAGCACAATACCATTACGCGGAGGATTGTAGAGATGTTAAAACTTTTGATGCATTCTTAGTTTCTCATGATTGGGGGGCAACAAACCCCTCCAGCCCCCTGATCCGCCCCTCGCATCAACATTAAAAATATTATTATCATAAAGTTTGCTTAACACGTTTGTAAGTAACCCAAACTTTATTTTCATTTCTTATGCGATGTCTTTCGTAATGCTTAAACTAGGGGCATCATATAGTATCTACTTCTCAAAATAAGATTTCATACTTTCTAATTATAAATAAATACTAGGATGCTTAACACTTTTTGTAGGAAACTCGTGATTTATATTTATTTCTAATGTGATGTCTTTGCAATGCTTAAACTAGAGGCAAAACCGTCAATTATGTAATCTTGAAAATAAATTTTTATATTTTCTAATTGTTTGGTAGATCAAACAAAACACATAGATAACAATTGTAGTTTTACTAACTAAATTTATTGCGAATAAATATCATAATAAAAATCATTCCAAGTAAAATTCAAACTCACAATAGCAAATGTCAAACTTTCTGCTTCATTCTTCGACTTAGCAACATCATACATGTCATACTATTCGTGCAAAGCTTTTCTAATTTATGGAACTTGAAACTTCAATTCTTGGTTATGCGGCTCACTTAACGAGTGTCAAATTAAGATTATATAGCCAAATTAAAAATATTATTTCGTAAAAATTTTCATTGTTCAGTGGAACTAGAATATAGAACAAGAAACGGATCAGGTGAAACCAACTATTATCTTATAACATAAAATGGAATATGAGTCATCTGATCCTGAATAATGGATGGTTCAGATCTGCATCCGAATTTAAAATAAAATCATCATTAAAACAAAAAATATTAATAAAATAAATTAAAGGGCAAATTAGTCATAAGATATTCACGTGATTTGAGCAGTTACCTTGATTTGAGGAAACAAAAACCAATTGAATTACGAGGAGATTCAAAATTGCAGTAACCCTAAATATGACTATCGGATAAGGAATCAACCTCACTATTTCGATTACCCAACTTACCGCATCTATCTCAACTGTTAATGAAGGTATTATACAACCTAGAGCGCGGATCTATACCATTTGATTTTGACTTTGAAGCGTTTGAATTCAATGAAATTTGTCCAATTCTTTCAACAGGTCAAATATTTTGATGACATGGTGATTGAGAATATTCCGAAGCACTACAGTGAGTTGTTTACAATTGCATGTAATATCTTATTTAATTTATGGGTACAGATGGTATCAAACGGTGAACCATACATGTGAAATGTTCTGTTTAAAATGCGAGAAGTTACTAGTGGTTTTGATTCATGAATCGTAACATTTATTTCGGTGAACAATGTCCATAGTAAAAAATTTGATGTAAAATAATTGTTCACCTTTCGTGAATATAATTCTGATCTAAATATCTTCAAAAAAAGTGCGCAAAAGGACCAAAAAGAGGAAGAGTGGAGAAGATTCAATAATTGGCAAAAAAGAACAAGCTATCGTATTGATATCTCTTATCAGGAAAACACAAAATATAGACTCCGAACCTGAAAAATCAACAAATACCCATTTTTAACTCAAATCAATTATATGTTGACGTAAGCTCCTAATACAAAAACTGAATTACATTGAGGTCGCGCAAACACGCAAGAGGAAGATGAAGATGAAGTCGTTCAGATTGAGCTAAGAAGAAAGCACGATTGGAACGTTATACTGTGAAGACACACTCTACTTCACATCATAAGGGAAAAAAGGGTGGCGATTCATAACTAGATATCATATTGAAGTTGTATGTTAACTTCTGAAAATACTACCGCAATCTTTTGATAGGTAAAACAATACAAAAGAAACAATTTAACCCAAAGAAAAATGAAAAAACCGCCTAGTTTTTTAGACGCTTAGATATCTGTGTCACGCTGGTGAGACACAGAGTTGTGATCGTGAATAAGATGAACTGTAAGTTAAAATAAGACACATAAATTTGTTAACCCTGTTCGGCTCCCGAAGGCTTAGTCAGGGGGATTATCCCAATCCCGTGGAAAGATTCACTAGTAAAAGATTGATTACACAGATTGTTACCGAACTCCCTTCGAAACAATTCCTATCTATACACTGCTAGTGACCGAGCTCCCCTCGGATCCACTCAATTAAACTCCCGTCTGATTCTTCAACCGTGCAAACCTCCCGTTTGTCTGGTTGGTAGATCTACGACCTCTCATCGTGATTCAGATCGACTCCCGTCGTCTGTGTCAGCTTATCTGTGTCTGGATCTGGACGACCTCCTGTCACCTCTCTATATAAAGACGACCTCGTCGTGTCCTGTGTCAGAACGACCTCCTATCGTAATTTTGATTGACCTCCCGTCAATCACTCTAATTTCCTTTGTGTTTGGTGTGGGTATCTTTTCTGCTCAGCCGAGGTAATATCCATGTCTGATATGCTTTCCTTTTATAATCTCTTCTTCATTAATTTGTCAATTAATGATACTTCAATTTTCATAACGGTCATCTTCATAAGTTGCAATTAATCTTTCCCCAAAATCCCTCTGGCTCCTGCCTTTTAAGGCATGTAATAATTGGTAAAGATTCCCATATTTAATATATCCGGAAGTTTCGGATGGGCATTTATGACAGTTCGTACTCTTCTTCGTCAGGCCGTGATCCATAATTCTAAGGCTCACTTTGCAAAAATTCACCACTGCCATATGGAGCTCACAATCTCCCCCTTGGCGATTTTTTGGCAAAACTTTCTTCACCTGTTTTCTGCCATCTAATGAGAAACTAAACATAGATGAGAAGCATCATAATCCATCATTGCCCAACACGGACACATCATAAACTCTCCCCCTTTTTGGCACAAAAACTGCAAGGGTTCTCATAACTATTCTTTCAACGTTGCTGAGTTAGTATTACCCATTTTTGACATCTTCCTCCGGAGAATCATATCTTGGATCATTTTATCCTTCATTAGTTTATCCGCTGGGTTTCTGCAGCAATACTTTGACCTCCTTTGTGTCTGCCTTGGCTTAAGCTTCAGCCTCAAGAAGTACATTCAGCTCTCTTTGTAATCATCAACTTGAGCACCTCTCCTGGAATGACTTTCTCACCAGATTCCTTCTTCAATATACATTTCTACAGAGATACAGAAACATCAATATGTTGATGACATGTAAATACCTTCCAATGACATTTTATTTTAGTTTTCAGTGCTCCCCCTGCATCTTTAGATAGTTATCCTCAATCTCCCGAATCACTCAATCTACAACATCTATGAACTGTTCATCATAAGCTTTCTCAGTTTTGTGCTCCCCCTGCATCTGATGCTCTTGTAAGCTTTCACAATTCTGGTATCCTTCTTTATCTCTTCAACAACCTGCTGTTCAAGTTCTACAGATTCTCTGGACTTACCAGTGTTCACGTCCAACATTTTCTGCACAACCTTTCTGCTTCTATACATTCTAAACTCCCCTTAGTCAGACATATATAGTACTATGTATGTGCCTTTCTTTTTAACATTCTTTGCATGACGACTCAATTTCCTTTCGTTACTCAAGTCTAGCCTCTGGTCCACTTCTTTCATTATCTCCTGAGCTACTTCTTCTGCTACTTTCATTAACACCTCTTCTGAGTTGGTGTTTGTATGCTCCACTGGTTTTTGTCACACAATCTCTCTCACTGATGAAGGCTTCTTTGTCAACCACTGACTCAGTAACTCGGCTTCTTCCATCGCAGCTGCATTTGTCTACATTGCTTGTCTCTTTTCTTGAATATAAGTAATCTCCACTTCTTGCCTCTGATAACTCTTGATCACACAAACTTTGTATTGAGGCACCTCGTGATCAAGAGATCCTGACACTGCTCAAGTGTCGATGACACACAGACCTTGATCAAGTCTGAGTGCTTCGAATTGTGTGTGTCCACTGTGCTGGATTCTGGAGTGTTGTGCGTGGTTCTTTGACATGGCTACTATGTCCTTACTATCTTTACAGAGAATCAACTCCCCCTGGCTCAGATTATACTTCTCTTGTGTCTGTTTCATCCAGCTCATCTGTTGACAACAACTCCTTGGTGCAATATACTCTGCTTCAGCAGTGCTTTTCTGATCATCTAGGTTTTCAGCCCAATCTACAACATGTACACTAGTGTCGTTAGTATAACATATTCCATAATTGACAGTTCCATTCACATACCTTATGATCCTCTTGTCATTGTATACCACATTCCGTAATTGAAACTGGCAATGCTGGCAATGCTTCTGAGTCATAAACTGATCAACGATCTGAGTCACATCCTCCACAAAGTGATGTTGATCACTCTTGATAAGTAGAGTTCTATCTTCTCCCCCTCGCTCATAGCCATGGTTGAGAAGAAAACCAATAAGAAGCTCATACCATGCTCTGGGTGCCTGACGTAGTCCATATAGAACTTTCTTTAGCTTGTAAACATGATCTTTCTGAATCTCGGCATCTGACGTTCTTCCTGGTGATGGATTCTCTAAGATTTCTGATTCATCTTTATCAGGATCTTCATCATGTACAGCACATTCCCTTGTTATTGGGTCACCATTTCAACGAGATCCTCTACTATTGTAGATGCTGGTACTTGATTCAAAATCTTGGAATGAATGTGATCTAGCCTCCTTTGAAATAGACTTAGTTCTTCCTGTTTATTTTCCACTAATAAACATCTGTTGCTCTTCGTATCAACCGAGTTTCCATCTGAATCCTCATCCGAGTAAGCCATCATGCAAGAACTAATATCATTCACCTTTCTTCTCTCAGCATTCTGTGTCACCAGATTGTTCATGTCACTTCTTTCAACCTTCTGTGTCACCAGGCTACTCTCATATGAATTTTCATGTGAGTAAGCCACTATGCAAGCACTATTATCCTTTATGTATCTTTTGCCACCCTTCTTTGTCACCATGCATCTATCAGATTGGATAAGAAGGATATTGTCCACTCCCCCTCGAACATAGCTATGGTTGAATTCAGATTCACACCATGCTTTGGTCGCTTGCTTCAACTCACACAATATCTTACACTGTGTACAACTCAAAACTCTATCCCACGTGGTCAATTCTTTCTGTTTGAATATCTGGGATATAGACTCAGCTTGTTCCTGATCCAGCTTTAGCACATAGCAATTGTTAGACATTTTGTTTCCTTCTAAAATGCACACTCCTTCTGTATAATTTCAGAAACTTTTTACACCTAGAATGATTGTGGCCATGTTTCTTACAGTAACCACATTTAGTATCATAATTAGACCAAACCTTTGTCTCTTGATAGTCTACATTTGCTTCAACAGACCTTGTGTCACCATGTCTTTCCTTCCAGTCATATCCTATTCCCGAATGATCATTCATCAACTTTTGTGTTTCCAGTATGTTATTTAGCTGGCTGGTTCCTGTGTTCATCATGCTAGTGTATTTTCTAAACCTTTTCACTTCTATTTCTGATGCAGACAGCCTGTCCTTGTACTCCTGAAGCTCCTGATTCAGACAGCTTACGTGATCAGATAATACTACCACCTCTTTATTGAGTCTTGAGTTTTCATCCAGAGTTTCTTTCCACTTGATATACAAAAGTTTGAACCTTTCCCCAATGACCTCATAAGAGATTTCTGCCTCACTTTCTGATGAGTCAGAATCCTCATCAAGATTTTTCGTTACAGCTGTTAGTGCCATAAAGTTCACAGTTCCACTCTCAGATGCTTCTGATTCTGTATCACTCCATCTAGAGATCATAGCATTTTTCTGTTTCTTAAGAAAGGTGGAACATTCCCTCTGAATGTGTCCATATCCTTCACACTCAAAACATCGTATCCCTTTGTCACACTTTATTTTCCCTTCATTTGATTTCCATTTTCCAGGCCTCTGACTAGTCCTAGATCCAGATCCAACTCTGTGACTGTCTCCAAACTTCTTCAGCTATCTACTAAACGTCTTGGACAACATGACTAGATCATCTCCTTCTGACTCACATTCTGTGTCTGCAGCTTCTGTCTTTTGTGTCACAGATCTATTCTTCTTTTCAGTAGGCATGGTCATCTCAATCTCCACCTCATGAGACCTTAGTTGTCCCATTAATTCTTCCAACTTTAGAAGTTTCAGATCATGCATCTGACTGATGGCAATTCTGTGCATTGTGAACTTCTGAGGTAGTGCTCTTAGTGTCTTCCTCACAAGAGCTTCATTTTCTATGGGTTTCCCAAGCGAATGTGACTGATTTGTAATATCCATCACTCTTCCATTAAACTCTGTGATAGTCTCATCCTGACCCATCTTGAGACTCTCGAATTGGTGATTCCGCATATCAAGTCTTGCCTCTTTTACCTTGTCTGTTCCTTCAAACACTGTTTGCAAGGCATCCCACACATCTTTGGTAGTAACATACTGTGTGATCAATGTGTATACATTTGGTTCAACCGCTCAAAAAATTGCATTCAAGGCTTTTGAATTTGCTGCTGAGGCTCTGTCTTCATCAGCTGTCCATTAAGCTTCATCTTTAGGAATCAGGTCTCCTGATTCATTCAAGACATGTGGTGGTATCCATCTGACAATAACATTTCTCCATGCTCTGTTATCCAGAGATTTGATATACGCTATCATTCTAGTCTTCCAGTAGGAATAATTCGTGCCATCCAGCATTGGTTGTCTGATTTGAGCTTCTCGATAGTTCATCTTACTTTCCTGATTCTTTCAGTTTCTGATTCAGCGTCTGATTCAGCGTCTGATTCAGATCTTTACTCACTCTGTGTGTCGAGTGTCCCGCTCTGATACCAAATGAAAATACCGCCTAGTGTTTCAGACGCTTAGATATCTATGTCACGCTGGTGAGACACAGAGTTGTGATCGTGAATAAGATGAACTGTAAGTTAAAATAAGACACATAAATTTGTTAACCCTGTTCGGCTCCCGAAGGCTTAGTCAGGGGGGATTATCCCAATCCCGTGGAAAGATTCACTAGTAAAAGATTGATTACACAGAATGTTACCGAACTCCCTTCGAAACAATTCCTATCAATACACTGCTAGTGATCGAGCTCCCCTCGGATCCACTCAATCAAACTCCCGTCTGATTCTTCAACCGTGCAAACCTCCCGTCTGTCTGGTTGGTAGATCTACGACCTCCCGTCGTGATTCAGATCGACTCCCGTCGTCTGTGTCAGCTTATCTGTGTCTGGATCTGGATGACCTCCTGTCACCTCTCTATATCAGGACGACCTCGTCGTGACCTGTGTCAGAACGACCTCCTGTCGTAATTCTGATTGACCTCCCGTCAATCACTCTAATTTCCTTTGTGTTTGGTGTGGGTATCTTTTCTGCTCAGCCGAGGTAATATCCATGTTTGATATGCTTTCCTTTTGTAATCTCTTCTTCATTAATTTTACAAATTAATGATACTTCAATTTCCATAACGGTCATCTTCATAAGTTGCAATTAATCTTCCCCAAAATCCCTTTGGCTCCTGCTTTTTAAGGCATGTAATAATTGACAAAGATTTTCTATTTAATATATCGGGAAGTTTCGGATGGGCAGTTATGACAGTGCATACTCATCTTCGTCAGGCCGTGATCCAGAATTCTGAGGCTCACTTTGCAAAAATTCGCCACGACCATATGGAGCTCACAAAAAATATCAAATCACATCACAGTGGTGCTTCAAGTAAATCTAAAACCCATGATAAATTGCGTTATCAATTCCCAATAATACAATTTAGTAATTCACTTGAGCGGACATTTTTATCATAGGATCCAAGCGCAAACGAAGTGAAAGAAGTTTTGTATTTATGGAATCAGAAGAAGGTGAGTGGTATCTCTCTTTTCAAATGCATATGTTGACACGTGTGTACGTATCAATAGACTATGAATCAAATGTATTCAAACCTTGAACCATAATTACAGTTGTAATAAAACGCAATTTCTAAATTCTATTTTTTGGTTCATAGATTGTTAATGAATGGTTCACGAACCAAATATAACCAAAACATGAACCCAAAACCAATTGCAAATATTCTCCAGAGATTAACCTTTTCATAACTAGTGGCCTGAATGCATATTTTTTAAAACTTGCAGAGAATTCATCTCGTTCAGAAGAGTGAGATGATGCAAATGAGTACATAATCACAGTTGTAATAAAATGCAATTTCTAAATTATTATTTTTGGTTCATAGATTGTTAATGAATGGTTCATGAACCAAATATAACCAAACATGAACCTAAACTAGATTGCAAATATTATGCACCTATTAACCTTTTCATAATTAGTACCACCTGTTACAATACACGAGTGCTTATTTTTAAATGTGCAGAGAATTCAATTCATTCAGAAGAGCAGGATGATGATGCAAATGAGTACAAAACCTCTTCCGATGAGGATTAAGAGGGTTCAGAAGGAAAACATTATACATCCATACCAATGAAACGAGATAAACAACCACTGAAAAGAGAGAAACGTGGGATCGTGAGAAGAGCTGAGGCGCAATTCAAAGGGATTATGTGCAAAGGTAAAACTATTATCTCTATCAACATTATTGCAATCACAGGCGCTATACATTGATCGAGTGGAAGATTGCTACGTCAAACACTCAAGACAATAGCCTGTTATTGAAGGTTTAAAAAATAAACTTCTGAAGGATAGAGAGCAATCTGAGATAAAACAAGGAGGCTTTGGACTCGCACTTAAAAGGGAAAGAAACAACACGATTTAAGAAGAGTCGTCAGCCAATAAGGTCATAATGTTGTTAACATAAAGTTCACAACCATTTTCAACCGCTTGCATCGTCCCTTGTTCTTTGACACATTAGGTGTTTTCAGACTTATCTCACTAGTTATTCCATGCTTAGAACTGATTTAAAAAAGCAGACTTAGTTCCCAAGTCACGCTTTCAATTGTTCCTAATGAGTTCAATTTTCATTTCTTTAACCTGGTCCAACACACCTTGAAGCTCTCCTTTGTCGTGGCTTGCTAAATAACCTAGTAACCTAAATTGTAACCAAGCATCACACATAATGGCAGCAACTGTTTCGTTCATATTAGCCGAAAAATTTTCAGACCACCGTCTACTAGCATATTTGTTCCATCGCATTAATACATATTGTTTGAGAATTTTAGTCACCTCATTAGCCGAAAGTAGGGATGCACAAAATGGAACCGGACCGTAAACCCGGACCAGACCGACCGTAAATTTACGGTCTGGTCCCGATCCAAACACGGTCCGGTCCACGGTCCTTAATTTTAGGGAATTACGGGTTACGGTCCGGTCCGGTCCAAGAAATTAACGGTCCGGTCCGGATCGTAATACATATTAGTTAAAAATAAATTTCTAAAATAATTAAAATATATCATTTAAAATAGAAATATATCAATAAAAATTAATAAATTTAAAATAAACACAACGAAAAATATTTTAAAAGTTAAATAAAATTCATTTTAAAATAAAAAAATATATTATTCAGATTTTTAGAATTAATTTTTTAATTTAATTTAAATAAAAAATATAATTACGGGTTTACGGTCCAAACCCGGACCGGACCATAATTAGACCAGTCCGTAACGATCCGATCCACCGGTCCGGACCGTAATTATCCGGTCCGATCCGGTCTGGACTGATTGTGCATCCCTAGCCGAAAGCACCAAAACATATGCCTGCACGTGATGAAGGTAGTTTCATATTTCATTCATCTGTAATTTCCGAACCCAGATGATTTGTTAAATGTGACCTGAAAGTAAAATTATAATGTTAGAACAAGTGCTCATCAAATTTTGAAAACTAATAACAAATCTTTTAAAATTATATCATTTATATATACGCTTACCTGAAAACTGTATTTTCAAAAATACTTGTTTTTAATATGGTAAACAATATTATCCTCATATTTATGATACCATCAACCGCACACATTTACTCAAAAGCCAGAATCTCGTCTTGAATTTCAGCTGAAACTATGTGATTGTATATCTCAGGAGCATGCATCTCAATTTCAAGTGGTGTGTTGGATCATATGTTAGCGTTCCCTCTGAGGTAACTCAGTTATGGGTTCCTTGAGAGGGTTTGCAGTTAACTAGTAAACGCAGCGAAATTAAATTAAATTAAATACTGAAAGTAATGACTCACGATTTATAGTGGAAACCACAATAGCCAACCAGACTACTGCGTAAAACCACTACCTTCCTGAGAAGGGTTTGAATGTGTGTGACGCTTCTTTAAGGTATACTTGTTTGACTATTACAACGTATTATCTATCGCCTACAACGACTAAATACAATACTTGCAACTCGTAAACTCAACCTAACAAAGCTCACACCACATGTACTCTCGAGCAACTTTCTCAGCAACGTGCACAATAATCCGGCTCAAAGAAATCTGCCTTCTTCTCTTGCTCCTCGGATATCGCGCACCTTCTTCGAAGCCGCCGGACTTCCTTTTATACTTCTCGTATTCTGTCCTTCTTCTCTTCTTCAATCAGATTTTGCTTTCCTTATTTGCTGTGTCATAAATGCTCGCTTGATCTCTTCATAAATGCCACCTTCCAAAGATGGCTCAGCCGCCTCTTGTTCTTTTATTTCTTTGATTAAATCTTGGATTAATTCCTTCTTTGGCAGGTGAGCTTTCTTTAATTGCATTCTGCATATCACAATAAATCTCAACATAATATTAGTCCTTAGTGTTTGTTAATCATCAAAACTAAGGCCCAACAATATTCCCCCTTTTTGATGATGACAAACCACTATCACAAATAGGCAATAATCTGAATAAGTATAGTCAATCAAAGCATTTATCAGATATCAAAATGAAATACCCCTTTTGGAACTTTGCGTTGATTTCCCTCTTAGGGTAAGCAAGCAATAGGCTTCCCCCTCAGGGTATGCACTAAGCATCAGACTTCCCCCTCTGGGTATGCAAGATAACCCTATGAGGAACAGTCTCAGAGCTTAGCATCCCCCCTCAAACCATGTACTTGCGTGTTAGTATACTTCCCCCTTTTGACATCATCGAAAAGGGCAGCAAGTCAAACAAGACATCAACAGAGCAGATAACACAAAACACGCCAGATTAAAAGAGGAGATGCCATAAAATGCCATCAAAACACACAAGTTCAAATAAAAATAGCAGAATGCAAATGTCAATGCAAGTTCAAGCAAAGTTTTCAAAAATAAAGGGGCTGATGTGGTGGGAGACAAGCTGGAAACCATGAGACGCCACTGGGTCAGAACTTGCGGAAGATGTCCTTGAAGTGATCCATGAGAGTTGTTCCGACGTAGTGCATCTGTTTGAAGAGCTTCATGAACTCTTCCTTTGTCACGATTGTTGTTGGTCAGCACTAGGTCCGCAGATTCCCCTTGCCTTGGTCACTTGACCTTCAATAACTTTGACCCTTGCATCCAAAGATCCGAGGACAGTTGTGATGTTAGCTAATGACTCCTCAATCCTGGCGATCGTCTCCACAATAGGAGTGATATCTTTGGTGCTGGTCTCAACCACAGGTTCTGCAATAGCTGGAACTTCATCTGCCTTAGCTTGGTACCATTCCATGGGTGGTAGCGTTCCCTCCTTGTACCAACCATACCCTGTCTTGACGTCCCATCCCATGGCATTCAGGTTTTCCTCTTTGAAGCCCTCCCAAGCTGGTTCCTCCTCTTTGAGTTCATATACGCAACACTTCTGAAGAATAATTTTGACAATACTCGGATATAGAAGCCCATGCTTCCCACTGCCCTTCACATGACTCATGTGCATCATCACAATTTTTGGATAATTGATGGGATTCTTCTTCAACATCTGATCAGTAAGCAAACAGTTTAAAATCTGAACCACATTGTGTTTACCTTGCCTGGGGATCACGTTTGACACAATAAACCTGTGCACCACCCTGTTATGTACTCCCATCTTTGACGTATCCCTAGTGTTTGCTGACACTTCCTGGTTCTCACACACCCGAGTGGCCACTGCCTTAGGTGCTTCGTTAAGAGTGCTCGGCCATCTACCCTTAGCGTACTCTTCATATCCAGTGTGGGGTACGTTCAACCATTGACTCACCTGCTTGCTTGAGAAAGCATGCACATCTCCATTCACACAGAACGTAGCTACCATCACGTTCCCCCTCGCATCGAGTGTGAACGAACTGTAAAACTCCTTAACTAATTCAACATCCACTGTTGATTCTAAATTGAACAGTGCTCCTAAACCTTGAGCGTTCACAGCCTTTACCACACTTTCTAGCTTGTACTCAGTGAGAAACTTCTCATCAAAATGCAGCATTGGTATTATGCTGACATGTCAATGGCCTCAGGGGTCTCAGCCTGCACACCCTTCCTCCATATCTCCATCGTCGGCTCGAGCAGAAGCCTTTTCCTTGCGCCTGTCTGATTTTGTGCTGGTCCGCTTAGCTTTGGGTGCCGGAGACGGAGTGCTCTCCATCCTCTTCCGAGACGTATGTGCTCTGGTTTTGGGGCGAGATTGGCTTTCCCCAACAAATTTGACCTCATCATCTTCCATTGTTGGTTGGTTGAGCATGTCCTTAACTTGCCAAATCTTCTTTTCCGAAACCAAACCCAGATACAGGGGTTTAAAAGCGAGGTCGTCGGCCCGACCCTAAGCTTTTAGGGTTTCGTAAGCGC
Organism: Sedum album; assembly: GCA_006409495.1. Classification (NCBI taxonomy): domain Eukaryota; kingdom Viridiplantae; phylum Streptophyta; class Magnoliopsida; order Saxifragales; family Crassulaceae; genus Sedum; species Sedum album. The sequence goes on along the minus strand of QZGG01001428.1, from coordinate 32,803 downwards.
GTTCTGCTTCGGTGCTTGAGTATGCCGCCATTGAGAGATGTTTGAAGAGTTTGGTGAGTATTGGTGAACGTTTTTTGTTGAATCTTGGGTTACAAAATTTCTTTCCACAATTGATCTTTGACCTTCCAAAACCGTCTTTGAGAATCGTGTGCATTTACCCGCTAGTTGCCTTTTTGGTCGGCGCATTAATTACCCAGATATCCTCCTCATTAATTACCTCATCCGATTGGGCCACAAACTCCACTAACCCAGCTTTTTCTCATGGTTGAAAGGGTGTGTAACACGGCACAATCATAATGATTCAAGTATGTTACACTCAACCAAAACGATAAATGTGACATATTTATGCATTCAAGTTCCAAAATAAAAACAAGTGGCAGTTGGAACTCATAAGTGTTTACGGGTAGGGTTAGTTTGGAAGAACATCTAGGCTTGTAATGAGGGTTCAAAATATGATGTTCATCACCGTCCATTTAATTCAATCCATTAACCATCCGTTTAGTTAAACGGATAAAGTCATCATATCCGTTTACCATCCATTTATTAAATGGATGGAACGTATGAACCATATCCATTTACCATCCGTTTAATAAACGGATTGACGGATGAACCACTATCCATTTAGCGTCCATTTACCATCCGTTTATTATCTTATTACCATTCATTTACAATTAACTCATAAATGGATAAACGGATCATAAATGGATAAACGGATGGTAATTGGACATGGATGGTAAACGGATAAACGGATGGTAAACGGATAAATGGATTATCCATTAATCCGTCATCCGTTTGCAATCCATCCATTTAATCCATTTAAGTTTAACGGATTAAACGGATGACAACCGTTTATCATCCGTTCATTTAGCGTCCATCCATTTATCACCCGTCCATCCGCTTTACGGGTCTACTCGACTCTCCTCTTTTATATATGTCGTTTTCATTGATCTCCCAAATCAATTACAATAATTATATATATGATATTCTCTTTCTTTTTAATTTTGAACGGAATATATGATTATCTAAAACAATTCTCTTTATCTTTAGCAAGCATACCGTATGCTGAAAATCAGGCAATCCCAATTTTTAGGTATTTCAAGAATATCTCGTCATCTACTTGTGTCGGAGATTTTGTTTCAGTTAGGATCGATTCATTCCCTGAACAATACGAAGGAGCAAAATTTCCGTGCTGTTTGCATTTGTTGATTGTTGTGTCTGTTCAGTTTGTTTTGCCAAACCTTTGTCACTTGTACTATTGCACATTGTGGTGCTTACTATGGTACTCACATCCTTTTACGTTCTTGTTGCAACTCTTTATGAATTGTTTTATTTTTTCAAGTCGACTCTTTTCTCATACCATTTCTCCATACTTTTAAAATATTTATTCAGCACATCTAAAATTTGACTAGATTTAAAGAACTTGCTACCAAAACAATATAATCTATGCAAACATTTTGAATAAACTAAGAATTTTCTATCAGTGATATCTCCTTTACTTAATTTCCTTGAGTACTGATGTCGATAAGAAAAATGTCTCATGACGAGCACGTCGTTGAATGCTGCAAATTTATCTCGACTCTCCTACTTAGTATAGTATTGGCAAGCGGTGGTCGAATCCACAGGGAACGGTGAGAAGTCGTCTTTTGATCTACAATCTAAAGTTGGGGTTGTGAGTAAACAAGAAAAAAGAAAGAAAACTGTTGCGCAAGTAACACTGGCGCACAATCAGGAAGCAGTCACGAAAGCTGTTCAATAAGAACAAGGGAGATGAGCTCGGCTCAGATTCTTCACTATGAATTTCTATGTTTATCATTGGTCACTAAAGATACATGATATAATGTTCACGTAGGCTAAGGTCCTGTCACAGCTTAATAACCTACACATACATTCCGGTCAAAGTCCGTATGATATTATTACTCAATCTAGTCTAGTCAACCACGAATCCGGTCAAGGTAGCTATCAACTATTCTAGTGTTACTCCTATCATTCACAGTCACGTACTTCTGATAGTTTAACTATAGATAACAGATTTTACAACTAAATCTGCGGTGCAAGGCTTCGCTTAATTGTCTAACCTAATTATCATGCAATTGAGTTTGGAATAATAATACTAAACTTATCATGCAATTAAGAACAAAAACCTCAAAACATATTATTCATAGATCTGAATCCAAACCCAATTCAGCATGTTAGCTAGACATGCCCAATGTATACATCTCAAAAGTTAATATTGAACAACTAAGATAACAAAGCAAATCTGAGTGACGCGTCGTCTTGCTCGCGTCGATAGCTCGCGCGCACAGCTCTTGCAACTAGGTTCGAATTCCGCTCTGAGCTGTTGGAAATTATTCATGTCTCTGACTTCCTTGTAGCTTTGTATTTATATTCTTGCCTCCTAGGGTTTCCTCGAATAATTAGGCAAGAAAATCTGTTGGAAATCATCTTTATCTCTAAAAATCAGCTTTGAGAATATCTTGATCTCCAAAAACCGAACTTAGAAATATTCTTTGCGCGTGATGACGTCATTGCTCCGAATATTTCGCTGATTGCTGACGTCATCGTTTTGCTCTGTTCTGCGCGACCCATACTCGCGCGCCATACTGCTCGCGCGCTTGTTGGTCTTTTGGCTCTTGTCACTTTGTTGTCTTTTGTTCCGAGATTCGGCCTTCTTGTTGCACTTTTGTTCTAACTCTTCTGATAAGCCTGAGATACAAAACTACACCAAAAGCGTAATCTTACACTAAATATGTTAGAATTATAAGCAGTGTAAAGGACCTAAATAGCATACAAAAGTGCTCTATCACCTCAGAAACATTATCTAAAGGAAATAAAAGGTTTAAAACTTGTTTTGGCCCATTTTCAACTAATAAATTCTTTGATTTTTCATCAAGATTATTCAAATTTATAGGATCATAAATATCTAATAAAAGATTATCCATGAGTGAGACGGAATGTTTGTTCCACAAAATTTGATTCTCATGAAAATTGACTTATGTTGAATTCTTACACAATTACTAAAATCACCATTGAATCACATTCTTATGCTCAACATTTTGATAAGAAGTTTTACAATCAGCCAGTTCCTAATTTTCTAAAATTTTCAGACGTATTTGCTTTCTTAATATTATTTTTGAAGAGCAACTTTTAAGATAACAAGTAGTTCATCTTTTTTCTATCCTCAGCACCGGAAATATTTTAGGGAGCATAAGATAAAAATAAGCAATATGATTATCTATGACATAACAACACATAAATGAGTTAAATAAAGTAAACCAATCAGCCAAAACAAACATAAAAAAAAATTAAATCAGAAAGGAATCACTAGCTAGTATTATTGGAATTAAGAGGAATGGATGTTGTTAAAACAAGAAATGTTGATGAAATGAGGTCCCAACTCACGAGTGCGAATTACTAGATTGAGATGAAAGAGAGTACAAGCTTAAGCATTCACGTCGTTATGGAACTTTGTTTTAACTGGCAATGAGAAGATTTTTAAATTAAGGGTTCATTTATGACTAATTTTTGTATGAAGATATCTGGACTTCAAATTTGTATATTTATTTTGCAGTTTGGAAAAGTAAATGTAAGCGAGCCACTAGAAAATTATACTCCCTCCGTCCCCAGTTATAGTGAACATTTGGAATTGGACACGTTAATTAAGGAAGTGCGAAAAAGTGAATATGTGAATATAATAAATTAAAAAAAGAAGTGTTGCGAGAGAAGAATTGAGTAAAAAGAATAATTTAATTTAGAATAAATGATATAATAAGTTTGAAAGTAAGGTAATAAATTATGTGAGAGAAATTAATGTGAGAGTGAGAATAAAAAAGAGAATGTTCATTTATGGAAACGTGAAGCATATTTTGGGACACTCAAAATGAATATGTTCCCTTTAATAGGAGACATAGAGAGTAACAAACACTACAAATTTCAGTAGCGTATGCGACGGATTCATTGTGACGGTTTAGCAACAGAATTGAAATACTTGTGATGGTCTAGTAAAAGATTTGTGACGGTGCGTTACAAAGCCGTTGAGATTAATGTTTTGTAGGAGTAGCTAAATTCCTTACAGTTTGGGGAATTTAGTTGCAACGTTGTATGAGACCATTGAATAGCATGTTTTAATTTAGTAATTTCTGTTCTTGTTATTTATTACATGCTTTGTTATTTGCTTGACGTAGCCTAGCGGTGAAATTAGGTTTATATCAATTGCATGATATTTAATTGGATTGTCAAAGTAGTAAAGCCTAGCAATGGAGCTATTGTGGTAGTTTGATTAGGTAATTTTTACTTCATTTTAAGACTCTAGCGAGTAATAGAAGATTGAACTAGAATTTGATAACAACCCTTGCGGGACTATCTAATTATAACAATTATAATTTACTAGGTGGATGCATGTCTGGTCTATGATTACTTGTTGCAATGAGATTTCCTGAACTGTATTTTCTTTTATTAGTACTTTAGTTTTAGTTAAATAAACCCTCAAAATCCTCCTGATAGGAGCATGATTTAGTAGTAGTATAAACTCTTAGACTAGATTACTTTCCCTTGGGTTCGACCCTGCTTACTATACTAGTTTTGAGTAGGAATATAAATTTAGATTTGCAGTGCACAACGACGTGCTGTCAAATTTCGGCTCCATTATCGGGGAAAGCAACTTTAGTTTAAGAGTTTTAGTTAAAATTAGTTTTTCATTTTTTTCTTTTCTGTAATATGAAAAAAAATTGAACATGTTACAACGGCTGATGCAGGAATGTAGAATCAGAATTTACCATTGCTACCAGCAGATCCATACCAGCCACGTGAGCAATATCCACCATGATACATGCCTCAACAACAACTTCAGCAGCAGTACCAGTATCAATCTCAGTACCAGCAGTATCAAACGTATCGGCCTCATTAATACCCACATCAGCAGTTTTAAGGAGGCACATATATAGATTTCATAGCTTCGAGGATCAATAACCAACAATGATGTATCAGACATGATTCGGATTTGGACAACTTTGAGATTAAAACAGGAGTAGCACATAATCTACCCAAGTTCAGTGGTCTGCTAGGAGAGAATGTTAAAAGGCATTTGCAGGAGTTTAATGGGATTTGCCAGACACTGAAGCCTAACTCAGCTACGGTGGACAGGTTTAAATTATGTATTTTTCCATTGAGTTTAACTGACAATGCAAAGTCTTGGTTTTGTCTGTGAGTTTAGGTAGTATTTATAATTGGGAGCAGATGCAGAGAGTCTTTTTAGAGAAATACTATCCCTCAGAAGAGCTCTGCCGGTCCGGAGACAGTTGTCCACTATCCAACAGGTGCCGAGTGAACCATTATTTGAGTATCTGGAGAGGTTTAGAGCATTGGAACAGAGCTGTTGATGTGGGGGTTTTTAGGGCGAGTAAACAAATACTTATCCTAATCACGCAACGTCAAACAAGTTTAGGGTGACCTAGGGTCGAGTCAAAAGAGAAAAACCTAGATGTTATTTTCTATCTAAATTCACTAATGCAAGTCTGCGAGTGGAGGGATTTATGTGAAAACTAAAATCAAGTTTGTGAAAATCTAATAAACAAAAATGCAGCAAGAATCCTACTTCATTCCTAGGTTACGAGATAATAATGCAATGGAAATAATGCAAGCACATGAAGTTATGAATGGTAAGTTCCTTAGGTTATCGTGGTGTGCATTCTAGATTCAACTCTCGCTTCTTCTCTAGAATGGATGCAACATTTAAGTACGATTCTCGAACTCTCGCTCTATTGAATCATGTTTAGAACTTGAATTCCATAACATCAACCTCTCGGTCTATTGATCGGTAATTCAAGTACACAATAATGTTAACCTAAGTAAATATGTGTTTGTCACTCTCGCACACAAAACACTGCCCTAAACAATTAATTTTGAATCCTAAACCTCCTAAGTTCAGCTCTCGTTCCATCCATAGGCATCTAAAATTCAGAGCATAAATAAAGGGAAATTATCGAACATATCAAAAATTACTTCATTATGCATGGTATAAATTCAGTTTTGCATTACAATCAAACCTAGGAAATCCGTGAGGATTCCCACTACAGTGGAACTACTCACTCATGGTGAGTTTACAACTGATCATGTTTGGTTTTGAAAGTAAATGCATAAAACAACAAGTAACGTAAAAAAAACTAGAACAAAGTAGAGTAGAATGAGTGTTGCCGATTTGTGGATGCTTCTTCAAGTTTCTTTGCCGTCAAAACTCTCTAAAGCTGCTCCAAAATCTCCAGGAAAAGTTGTGTGTTGCAGGATTAGGGTTTGGCTTTTATGTAGATCCCAATTTGGAAGGTGAAATCTTCATTTTTGGAAATCTGCACAGTTTGGCCCCGACTCATTTTCTGGGTCGGTCGCTAAAGAAATGGGTCGCCCGACTCTCGTTCTCCCCTCGCTGCCCGACACGTCCTCAAGTCGCCCGTGTAATGGGTCGCCCGACTCATTTCTTGCCTCATAATGGATCGGCCGACTCACTTTGCATTTCCTGTCGCGCGACCAGTTTTGAGACGCGGGAGAAATGGGTCGCGCAGATGGAGCCCGACTGATTTCTCGGCCTCAAAATTGGTCGGTCGACCCACACTGCTGCCTTCGTCCGTTTTCACTCATTTTCGCTCCAATTCAACTGGAATTCATCCGAACTTCTTCTATTCCATCCCTCATTCATAGATTTACGTTTTTAACCTGAAATGGAACAAGAAGGCATCAAAAGACACGATAAAATATCGAAATAAACAAGAACTTAACGGGAAACATGTACGAATGCGTAGTGCATTTGTTTGTGTATCAAAATACCCCACACTTAAGTCTTGTTCGTCCCGAACAAGTGAAACCAGAGATTATGCAGCGAGTAAACAAACTTTATCATGCAAATAATGACAAACGTGCACCCCCACATAGAAACCTTTCTACTCTATTTTGTTACTAGCGAAGTCTATGTAAAACTAAGCTACTTCTAACTCATTTTTGTAGGAATCGCGGATGTATTTAGCGTATGCATCAAGCCTTTAAACCTCTAAGATTCCCTAGAGGACGAGTTATAGTCTCGTGAGAGTTTTCAGAAAAGGAATACTCACAAATCCCACCCGCAATCATCCATAGACAAAAAATCAGAATATGTTCACCAAGTACTAGTCAATGCACCTCATTAAAAATTCAGAGTTAATCCTTTTGTTCACCAAAGCAATCCTCGGGAATCAATCAACTCAATATGGCAATACACATTCACACATTCAACACCAAAACTAGCATTCATCGGGCTTAATTCAATCTCAATTTCCTGTGCAAGTAATATGAAGATAAACGCTGCTCATGCAAGAACATAAGTCATGCCGTCCACCTATGCTTGCAAGGGCAAGTACATAAGCTTTCGACCACAAACTCATTCACAAGCTTTAGACTACACGTCGTAAACCGTAAGAGAAGAGGAGTTTCGACCATTAAACATTTTCACAACACACAGACAAGTCTGGTAACTTAAAGTACAAAGTACAAGGGTCATACCATAACCGTCCCTGAGAAGCATAATGTAGATGTCCGACTTACACGCATGCGAGATAATTAATGAAAAGGCATAAAGTCAGGGATTAAGTATGCAAATTGTATACACGTTTCTTTTTGTGTCCTTCGAATACTTTCGAGGGGGAACTTACCTTCCTAACCTTCGGCATTCGAGGGCAACATGCAATGCGAGTCGGATAAACACAAGGGTAAATCAGGGGATCATGATCACCTAAAAGCGTACAAGAGCTAGTGTGATGTGCTTCAATCATGGTTACTAATGCGAATGCTAATCTAACTTCACTTTTCATGCATGTAAAGAGTTCAAAAATAGGCCAAACAAAACTAGTCTAGATGCCAAAACATGTGAATGCAATTGCCACAAAGAATATCAATCACCCCAAAGCTGCGTCAAGTGAAATCAAGGCTCAACTCATGCTGATCAGATTTTAAAATAATACTACTCAATGCTCGGTGAACTTTTTTGACGTGTGATCAATAATATAAGTAAGATGAATGCGGTAAAATCTGCGTCTAACATGTATATGGCATGGAATGCAACGCAACAATTAAGAGATATGAAACCACCCCACACTTAAAAGTTTGCTTAGTCCCTAAGCAAAGAAACAAAATAAAGTATAAGAGAAAGTTTCAAGGGAACTTCTCCCGTGTGTGGTAGTCCAATAAGCCGTAGAATGCTTCCCCCAAAGCAATGATCCATTGGCTCCTCGGGGGCCTGAAACTCAGTCAATAAAAGGTTAGTGGATACCTGATTTCGCAATGATAAAAAGCAAGCAATATAAGATATATCAAATGCACACAATAGCTTTGCGAATAGGAATGAAATCAAGTGCACAATCAACCAAAATACGAGTTTCATTAGATGACAACGTGAATAATATGGTATATGACCTGGTCGTAAAAGATGCTCGAAGATGGCTTAAAGAAACTGATCAAAATTCATCGCAGAAAAACAAGACTGCTGAACTGGCTGACCCAAAAAATGGGTCGGGTGGCCAAAAGTCAGTCGGCCGACTCACTTTTCGAAATTACCAAAACTGCCTTTTTGCCCGACTCATTTCCCGAAAGACCTGTGTGCCCGACTCATTGATGGGTCGGGGTGTACGGAATAAGTCGGCCGACTCACTTTTCTACAGAAGATACTGCTAAAATGGGTCGGTCGACCCATTTTCGTGAGAAATGGGTCGCGCAAGTGTGTGCAGTCTCGATGTTTGTGGTTTTTATGCAATTTTCGTACGAATCAAGATACAATATCAGAAAGTTCATGTCATAAAATGTTTGCGGCTACGCGCACAATAGTACAAAAGACAAGTCAAGAAATATACGCATCCAAATACATGCAAGTGACAACAATGAAGTATAATAATATACTATCAAGTCATAACAAAAACTACACATCCTCTCGCCGCTTCTTCCTCGCCTCATGTGACTCCCTTGGGCTCGTGCTCGGGTCGTGTCTGAACTTTGTCCTCCTCTCTCGTCCTGTCTCTGTCTCGGTATCGGTCTCATCCTCATCGGTGATGTCAACGTCCTCATCCTCGACGTGATCATCTCTATAGGTATCCTCATCATCTCCTGTGTCAGTGCTCTCCTTGTTTGAGCTGCTCTCTGAACCATCCCTGCCCCCGAAAAGTGCATAAGTGGAGTCGTCCCCCGTAGCTGCTCTAGCGGTACTTGGTGGAGGGTGGAGGGCGTAGGTCCTGGATGTGCAGCTGCGCGGTTATAAGCCTTGTTGCCTCACCTTGCCACGTGATGAAATCACGTAAAACGGTGGACAACGCGGCGTGTGAGTCAGCCAGTTACTCTAGCCTAGCACTGATCATCCGCAACTCATCTCGTGCCTCAACCTCTATAGTGGTGCTAGCTGGAGGGGCTGAGGTCGCAGGAGGTGGAGCGGGTGCTGAGGTCGCGGGAGGTGATGGGTCAGAAGTGGTGTGGCGGGCCTCAGGCACTGATGGAGCTGCGGCTGGTGTGGGGGGGGGGTACGGGTGGTGCTGCGGGAATCACTGCCCTCAATCTCTGTCAATCAATGCGCTCTACCTGCTGCCCCGGTACCTCTGTGCGCATAATGCACTCGCGCGTCTTCGCATCCATAATCCGTGCTATGTAAATCGCATCGAAATCCAATATCCGCTTCGGGAGAGGCATCCCGCGTCCAAATTCGAGACACGTCGCTAGAAGTGTGATGAAGATCCACCTCCTAGCGTGCGTCCTCTATAGTACGGTGACTGGTAAGACTCGAACGGGAGCGTCAAAACGTATACTATATCAACGGCCCGTCGATGTCTAATCCCATGCATCAAATCCAAATCAGGTGTGATCACTGCTCATGCCCACCTCTGCGCATGTGGATCGTCAACACGAGGGGATGATGAACTAACCTCCATAGTGGCTCCCGAATCATTGTGGATGGCTACTTCGAGACAAAGAAAACATCATGTCCCGTGATCTCCCTCCAAAATTCGTATCGCTGAGTCCTGGTCACCGATACGACATCCCTAATGCTCGGGGCTCCAAGCACCCGAGCGACCTCCTCGACGTTTAAGTGAAACACCTCGCCATCGAGGCGGAAATCCCATTTCAACATCCGCATATCACCGTCGTGCATACCCCACGTCGCTGAGAATGAGGCCATAAACTCCCGCACAAGTCGGGGATATGTAGCGGGATCGTCCCTCAATATATATATGAAAATCCGAAATGGGAAAGTAAATTACGTACCTCATCGAGCAAATGCAGCTCGCTCAACGTGTGCAAGTCCGAAAATGTCGGCTCAAGAACCTCGTACGACCTCTGCTACTCCAAAAGTGCGCGCATCCGCTCATCTCCTACCAGAATGTCCGTTTCAAACGGGAATGCGCGCGATCTTCTCGATGGTGTGGAGCTCGGTACAAGGGCCACAGTGAGCGCTGACGAGCACGTCGTTGAGTGCTGCAAATTTGTCCTGGCTTTCCTACTAGTATAGTCTTGGTAAGCTGGGGTCGAATCCACAGGGAACGGTGAGAAGTCAACTTTCGATATACAACTAAAACTGGGGTTTGTAAGTGAAAGTAATTAGAAGAAAAGTAGAATTGGCGCACAATCAGAAAGCAGTCACGCAAGAAGTTAATAAATATGCAAAATATGAGCTCGGTTCAGATTCTTCACTACGAATGTCCATGTTTATCATTGGTCACTAAAGATTCATGATATACTGTTAACGTAGGTTAAGGTCCTGTCACAGCTTAATAACTTACACATACATTCCGATCAAGGTCCGTATGATATTATTACTCAATCTAGTCTTGTCAACCACGAATCCGGTCAAGGTAGCTATCGACTATTCTAGTGTCACTCCTATCATTCACAGTCACGTACTTCTGATAGTTTAACTATAGATAACAGATTCTACAACTAAGTCTGCGGTGCAAGGCTTTGCTTAATTGTCTAACCTAATTATCATGCAATTGAGCTCGGAATAATAATAATAAACTTATCATGCAATTATGAACAAAACCTCAAAACATGTAATTTATAGACCTGAATCCAAACCGAATTTAGTAAGTTAGCTACTCATACTGAATGTAAATGTATACATCTCAAACACAAATAATGAACAACTATAATGACAAGCAAATCTGAATGACGTGTCGTCTGGCTCGCGTCGGCAGCTTGCGCGCACGGCTAGGTCTGAATTTCGCTCTGAGCCGTTCGGTCCCCTCTGCGCGCACACTTGTGATCTCCATGAAGCTTTGTATTTATAGTCTTGCCTCCTAGGGTTTCCACGAATTATTAGGTAAGAAAATCTGTAGGAAATCGTCTTTATCTCTAAAAATCAGCTTTGGAATATTTGATCTCCAAAAATTGAATTTAGAAATATTCTTTGCGCGTGATGACGTCATCGCTCCGGATATTTCGCTGTTTGCTGACGTCATCATTTTGCTATGCTGTTGCGCGATCCACACTCGCGCGCCATACTGTTCGCGCGCTAGTGGTCTTTTGTTCGTTGTTGTCACATTGTTGTTTTTTGTCCCGAGATTCAGCCTTCTTGTTGCACTTTTGTTCTAACTCTTCTTTTAAACCTGAGATACAAAACTCCACCAAAAGCGTAATCTTATACTTAAATATGTTAGAATCTAAGCAGTGTAAAGGACTTAAAACAACATACAAAAGTGCTCTATCAAGCGCGCTCTAAGGACCTCCATCGTCCCTCTGTGCGGCAGTAGCTCCTACGCCATCCGATGAAGACAAAGACGACTCGCTCATCGGAGGACGCAGAGGCGAGCGAATCACGACTCCTCTGCATGACGCACCCTTTCCCTTTGACACCTTCTTTGATTTTTGACTGACGGCCAAGGGTGTACGGGTTTTGGCGGTCTGGGAAGTGCGGGAAGTAACCTGATCGGCTGCTCTGGCCGTACGAGGCGGCGCATGGCGGACGGTAGAGGGGGCAGATGGCGGCAGGGTGGAAGTAAGGCTGATCGGTACGGGTTGTAGAACTCGAAGAGCTGAGTCCAGCGCCAACGGGCGCTCGATGATTGGAGCACAGATCGCGGTGGAATCAGCCCCGACAGTTCGCGGTTGTCGGTTTTCTCCGGTAGTTGTTTTGGCCGAATTGGAGGTTGACATTGGTATCAATTGAAAGCTTACGGCGATGGAAGTTGATTGGTGGTGGGATCGACGGAAAAGATAGGCTGAGGTGGCCGGAATTTTGGAAAGAAGGTGGAGGAGGCGGCGGCTAGGGTTTCGGATGTGGGTTGGTCGCGTGCTTTTATCCTCCCGATCCAAAAATAGGTCAGGCGGCATAAAAACAGAGTCGGGCGGCTTGGAAATGAGTCGGTCGACTCATTTCTTTTGGTAGTCAGGTTTTACGAACCCCCAACTCAAAATTTGGGTCGGTCGACCCAAATATGGGTCAGGCGACTCACATGCTCAGAGGCGAATGGAAGTTTTTAACTCGACCGACTCAAAATGATCAGAGACGAACAAGTTTTATGCCTTGATCGACTCAAAAGTGTGTTGGCCGACCCGAAAATGGGTCGGGCGAGTCAAATGCTCAGAGAAGGCTGAGAATTTTGACCCGACCGACTCAAAAAATGGGTCGGTCAACAGAAAAGTGGGTCGGGTTTGGCATAAAAAAGAGTCGGGCGAGTCAAATGCTCAGAGGCAACCCAAGAAATGCCTCAGTCCGACTCAGAAAGTGGGTCAGTCACCCAAAATACTCACTTCCACTGGCCAGAATTTGTCGTTTTTTAATACCGACCTCCTAAACCAACAATTCATAGGAAACATGTGCACACATAAATTAAGCATAAAATTTTCTAGCACAAGTACCGAAGTTCACCAAATAAACCACCGAATATTCATAGATTTCACCGAGCACGAAGAGATAGTAACGAATCTAATCTACTCTAAGTTAAAAACTACGTAAAACAAAACAAACGTAAGGGAAATACTTACAAGCCTAGTTTAACATCTTGGCCAAGACGTAGCTGCATCTTCTTATACAAGATGCACACTTTGAGAGTCCTTATGCAAGGATCCCTTATCAAGCGGTGTATGTTAACTTTGAGGCGATTAGTTGGGATCGTCAAGACTGAAATCCCCGTCCTTCATGTGTTGCTCTGCCCCGTGATACGCCTTGATGCGCTGCCCGTTTACTCTAAACCATTCCCCCTGCTCGTTTCTCAGCTCAAAGTACCCGTCGTCATACATTTCTCAATAACAAACGGTCTGGACCATCGTGATTTCAACTTCCCTGGGAACAATCTTAACCTCGAGTTAAACAAAAGAACCTTGTCTCCTACAGAGAAGTCCTTGCGCAGAATCTTCTTGTCGTGCCAGTGCTTGGTCCTCTCCTTATAGATGCGAGTATTCTCGTAAGATTCGAGTCTGATTTCATCGAGCTCGTGGAGTTGCAATAATCTCTTCTCCCCTGCAGTTTTCAGATCAACGTTTAATCTCTTGACTGCCCATATAGCTTTGTATTCAAGCTCAATCGGAAGATGTCAGGGTTTTCCATACAGAAGTCTATACGGAGACATGCCAATCGGTGTCTTGAACACTGTTTAGTATGCCCATAAAGCCTCGTCCAATTTCAGCGACCAATCCTTACGCAAGATGCTAACTGTCTTCTCCAATATGGCCTTGATTTCTCTGTTTCTTGCCCGCTGGTATGAGGGTGGTACGGAGTGGCTATCTTGTGAAACACACCGTACTTCCGTAGCATTGTCTCAAACTGCTTTTCTCTGAAGTGTGTTCCGTTGTCGCTGATCACGGTCCGCGGTGCCCCAAACCTCAGGAAAATGACCTTCTTAAAGAGTTTCCTGACAACATTAGCATCACATGTAGGGGCAGCAATGGCTTCAACCCATTTAGAAACGTAATCCACAGCGACTAGAATGTACTTGTTCCCATTCGAAGAAGGGAACGGTCCCATGAAATCGATACCCCATACATCGAAGATTTCTACTCAAGGATACCTTTCTGTGGCATTTCATTGCGTCTCGAGATATTCCCCGTCCGTTGGCATTCATCACATCTCTTTACAAACTCATACGCATCCCTGAATAGCGAGGGGCAATAGAAACCACTCTGAAGCACCGTTGCTGCCGTTTTCAAACTAGAACTGTGTTCGCCATATGGGGAAGAGTGGCAGCCCCTGAGTATTCCGACTTGATCATTCTCTGCAACACAAGAGCGATACAAACCATCAGTGCATAATCTGTACAGATAGGGCTCATCCCAATAGTATCGAGTCACGTCACGAATGAACTTCTTTCTTTGATAGTAGTCAATTCCCTCGGGCAGAATTCCACACATTAAGTAGTTCACAAAATTTGCACACCATAGAGTCTGCGTCTCTTGAACATTCAGCAAGTACTCACCAATGAAAGAGTCATCGATCGGTCTAACATTAACCTCAGGTTGTTAAGGCGAGGAAGATGATCAGCCACCACGTTCTCTACTCCTTTCTTATCACGAATCTCAATGTCAAATTCCTGCAGCAGTAGAATCCATCGTATAAGTCTAGGTTTTGCGTCCTTCTTTGCCATTAGATATTTGATCGCAGCGTGGTAAGTGTAGACTATGGTCCTTGAACCGATCAAGTACTGTCTGAATTTCTCGAAGGCGTAGACAATAGCGAGCATTTCTTTCTCAGTGGTCGAGTAGTTCTCTTTCGCTGAATCTAGAGCTTTACTTACATAGTAAACAACGTGCAGTTTCATGTCTATACGCTGCCCCAAAACTGCACCCACTGCGCTATCACTAGGTCACACATAAGTTCAAAAGGACATTCCCAGTTTGGTGGTTGAATATAGGGGCTGTGATAGAGCACAATTGTACGCTACTTTAAGTCCTTTACATTGCCTATATTCTAACATATTTCAGTATAAGAAGAGTTAGAATAAAAACACAACAAGAAGGCTGAATCTCGAACAAAAAGACAACAAGGTGACAACAAAGGACGAAAGACCACTGGCGCGCGAGCACTATGGCGCGCGAGTGTGGGTCGCGCAGAGGATAGCAAAACAGTGACGTCAGCAGATAGCGAGATATCCGGAGCGAGGACGTCATCATGCGCGAAGAATATTTCTAAGTTCGGTTTTTGGAGATTACATATTTCCTAATCTGATTTTTAGAGATAGAGAAGATTTCCTACAGATATTCTTGCCAAAATATTCGTGGAAACCCTAGGAGGCAAGACTATAAATACAAAGCTTCATGGAAATCACAAGTGTGCGTACTTAGAGAGCTGGACACGGCGCAGACGAGAGAAGAGCAGAATTCCGGCGAGATTGTGCGCCGGAATTCTGGACCAGTGTAGTACAACCAGCAGCCACCCAAGAAACCACTAGAGGAGATAGTAGGTCAGTTGGCTGAGACGGTACGAAGAAATAAAGAGCAGAATGATAAACGATTTAAACTAATAGAGAACCAGCTCACCCAGATCGCCACTGCTGTAAATGAATTAAAGGCTAGTGATGGTAATCTGCCCTCTCAGGTCATCCAGAATCCCAAGGAAAGTATCAACATGGTTCAGATGGACGCGCCACAACCAGACAATACTAGCGCGCCAGTTGATACACGCGTCGCTACTGGCGCAGAAGAACAGAGAAAAGAATTGATTGTAGCACCAATTTTCACAAGCACCTACTCTGATGCACCAGAACAGAAGGAAGGTATCATGCTGAATGATCTCCAAGCAAGCTTGAAGTTATGTTTAGCTCCAGATTTACCAGAAAAACTTGCTGATCCGGGAACTTTTACCATTCCATGCTTTATTGGAGACACACTGGTCAGCGAGTGCATGTTAGACTTAGGAGCCTCGGTTAACTTGCTGCCATATTCGCTATATTCAGCATCGTCAATGGGACCTCTAGAGCCAACGGACATTGGACTACTACTTGCGGACAACTCACGGACCGAAGCAAAGGGGAAGATAGTAGATGTCTTGACTCATGTCGGCAAACTTAAGTTCCTAGCAGATTTCTATGTAGTTGACATGAACAAGCCGAATACTAAAGCCAGAGAAACTGTGTTGCTTGGCCGACCATTCATGAGAACCGCGCAAGTGTGCATTGATGTCGGTAAAGGTATGGTGACACTACAAGATAAGAAGCACATACTCAGATTAGATGTCATCAACAGAATCAGGTTGTCCGAGGAACCATTGGTAAATGATCGGGTTAACAAGGCACCAATACCAAAAGCATTTTGAGATGATGAGCGCCAGTCAGAAGACTATGCCTTTGGCGCGCCAGAACAATATAAAGAGTAAGCCACCCGATAAGAAGAGCAGAGAGCGAACACGATACGTGGGAACAACATCGAAATGCAGATATGGTGCGTAGGATGATCATGCAGAATAGGGCTGCGCGACTCAGGAACGCGCAAGAACTAACATGCGCACAGACTAGCGCAACTGAAGGACCTTACACGCGAAGTTTCGCGTTTTCTATTTCTCTCCCCTCAGATCATATTAATTACGTTATATCTACTGATACTAACACTCTTGAATTTTTGCCATGCAGAAAAGATGATAAAATAAAAGAAGGCAAAAGTTCAAGTGTGAGGGAGGAGAACCGTGCGCTATGAGTGCACATTTGCGTCGAGCTAACGACGTTAAACAAAGCACTCGTCGGAAGGTACTCCGACAAACTTAACTTAGATTATTTTCATTTGTTTTGTGTGTGTTTAGTTTTTGTTTTAGTTTTAGTTTTAGGTTTAGTTTTAGACTTGGGCCTAAGTTAGTTTTGGGCCATGCATGCATGTGGGCTTTTTGTACTATAAATATGTGATGTGGGGTTCATTTTGTGTCACTTTTCATTTTCAACTTATCTCTCTAACACAAAAAACCCCAAAACCACCAAAGCCACGCCATCACAGTTTGGCGCGGTTATGGGACTCGTGCGCATGCCTGGCGCAGAAGTCGATGAGCACACGGACCAGGAAGCCTGGGACGACTGGACTGACGGCAGCAAGCCGTATGCTGGTGGGCGAAGCCTCGGGACAGAACTACTGGATCCGAAGATGTTTTACATGCAGAGGCTAATCTCCCACTCGATTCCGGGGCGCTACAATGGATCACAGCGCCCGGGGCTACTAGACATGGAGATCCTCAAGGGTCTGTACTACGGGAAGAAGGTGCGCTACACGCGCCTGCTCACCAGCTACTGGGAAGCGGTGAGCATGAAGGGCCCACTGCTATGTGGAGGTTTGATCACGCACTTCTTACGTGCGCTGCATATGGAACCATGGCTTGAGGATCATACGATTGTAAGGGCTGAGTATCTGACGCGCCAGAAGATGCGTCTATATAAGGGTATTAAGATCCGCGCATATGGAACAGCCTACTGGAGCTACAAGCGCGGATTGGAGAACGCCAGGCCTGCGCCAGAGGTAGTGGCGC
Organism: Sedum album; assembly: GCA_006409495.1. Lineage (NCBI taxonomy): Eukaryota > Viridiplantae > Streptophyta > Magnoliopsida > Saxifragales > Crassulaceae > Sedum > Sedum album. The sequence continues at coordinate 15,372 of QZGG01001428.1, read as the reverse complement.
ATGAGCCAGTGGCACCCAAAAGGAGCAGGCGCAGACCCGAGCGTGCGCAAGCTGAGTCCAGCGCACAAGGCAGTGGTGCTTAAGTGTTGATTGATGAGCGCTGGGTGTTCAACGCCCAGCGTGTAATGGAATATGTAGCACCACAGGGTGCTAACTTGGACTTGACGCCACCCAGAGGTTGGCATGTTGGAGACCCGATTCCGGAAGGGTACGAGCTGCAGAGTGAAGATCCAATCGAAGAGATCTCCCGGTCTTTTTCGTCATCTTTCTAAATATTTTGTGATCGGTGTAATGAACTATTCGGTGGATGTTTTGTATTTCTATTTTAAAACACATGTTTTTATTCGGTGCTTTAATTTTAATCGGTGTTTTAATTGACTCGGTGGGTGGCCATATTATGAATTGTGATCGGTGCAAATTGCTATATGTGCATGCATTGCTATTGCCTTTGACGAGCACGTCGTTGAGTGCTGCAAATTTATCCCGGCTCTCCTACTAGTATAGTCTTGGCAAGCTGGGGTCGAATCCACAAGGAACGGTGAGAATTCTCTTTTTTAATCTACAATCTAAAAATGGGGTTGTGAGTAACAATGAAAAGGAAGAAAACTGTTGCGCAAGTGTAACTGGCGCACACACAGACAGCAATTATAAAAGATGTAAATAAAGGTTCAAGAGATGAGCTCGGTTCAGATTCTTCACTATGAATTTCTATGTTCATCCTTGGTCACTGAAGATACATGACATAAGTTCACGTAGGTTAAGGTCTGTATGATATTATTACTCAACCTAGTCTAGTCAATAACGAATCCGGTCAAGGTAGCTACTGCCTATTCTAGTGTTACTCCTATCATTCACAGTCACGTACTTCTGATAGTTTAACTATAGATAATAGATTCTACAACTAAGTCTGCGGTGCAAGGCTTCGCTTAATTGTCTAACCTAATTATCATGCAATTGAGTTCGGAATAATAATACTAAATTTTATCATGCAAATTAAGAACAAGACCTCAAAACATATCATTCATAGATTCAAATCCAAACCGAGTTCAGTGAGTTTAGCTACTCATACTGAATGAATACATCTCAAGAATAATTATATGACAACTAAAATAACAAGACAAATCTGTTTGGTGCGTCGTCAGGCTCGCGTGACAGCTTGCGCGCACGGCTAAATTGGAATTCTGCTCTGAGCCGTCTGGTCCCTTCTACGTGCATATATGTGATTTCCATGAATATTTGTATTTATAGTCTTGCCTCCTATGGTTTCCATGAATATTTTAGGCAAGAATATATGTAGGAAATCTTCATTATCTCTAAAAATCAGCTTAGGAAATATGTAATCTCCAAAAACCGAACTTAGAAATATTCTTCGCGCGTGATGACGTCATCGTTCCTGATCTCTCGCATTCTGCTGACATCATCGTTCTGCTGTCTTCTGCGCGACCCACACTCGCGCGCCATAGTGCTCGCGCGCTAGTGGTCTTCTGTCCTTTGTTGTCAAGTTGTTGTCTTTTGCTCTGAATTTCAGCCTTCTTGTTGCGTTTTTATTCTAACTCTTCTTTTGAACCTAAGATACAAAACTACACCAAAAGCGTAATCTTATCCTGAAATATGTTAGAATATAAGCAATGTAAAGGACTTAAAGTAGCGTACAACTGTGCTCTATCAGCCTTCTTTACTACTTGTGCATAACGTGAGGACACGTTTTTGTTTAAGTGTGGGGGGTAGTAGTACATTTATCTTAGGAGTAGGATTAAAAATTTTCGTTTCTTTAATTTAGTTTAGACAAACCGAATGTGAACACATCTCAAGAGGTAATTGCGCGCGAGAAACACTGGCTTGCGCGACCTGTGTGCGCACTCGCGCACCTGTGGTATTTTGTGCCTATATGACATATTCTGAATTTTTGATAATTTTTTCGAATTTTGTGTATTTCTTGAGTGGAATAACAAGGGATGTGGAGTTGATAGAAACGTCCTAGAGAAGCAGTCGACCGAATGAAGCTTGAGGATCGGTTGTATGGTTATGAGTACTCGTGGAGGTTGGTAGTCCGTGGTCAAAGGAATAAGAGCAAGCTCAGTCACGTAGAAGCCGAAGGCAAAACCCCTAATGGCGTGACGAGACGGGAAAATAGACCGTCTTCGTGGAAGTTAGTTGCTCAGGAAGGGGCGCGCGGTTGCAAACGCGTGGCCTGACTTGCGCGCAACAGATCATAAGCGAGAGCGGGGCGTGGTTCCATAGCTGCTATTCGAAGGCCATGATTGGAAACCGTTCTAGGGAAGAATCAAGATCCGGACCAGAAAGAAGTATTCAATTCAAAGTTAAAGCTCAAAAGGCCGAAACAATGAAAAGAAGAAAAGTGTGCAACAAAAGTTATCAGTTGTCCGAGAAACAAACAGTGAAGCGTCAAAGACGTAAAGCTCAGAACCCCTAAGACACGGATCAATCACGTATCAGAGGAAGCGAATACAAATAACCATGCAATCGCAACTCAAGAAGAATTCGATGACCGGTGCTTGAAAAGGACTATCTCCCAATCATCCGAATTGGTATGCATTCCACAAGAGAGGTAACACAAGGTTTGAATTAATGACTTAAATCAGTTTTGTGTCGTATAATCACAAGTGCGCAGGTTGTGAGAGTGGCGCAGACGTGTGGCGCAGCAAGTCCAACATTCACGCGTGCATTACACAAGAGGTAAGGAAGCCGACTTGTTCACGGACGAACAAGAGTATCTGTGGGGGATTTGATAGAGCACAGTTGTACGCTACTTTAAGTCCTTTACATTGCCTATATTCTAACATATTTCAGTATAAGATTACGCTTTTGGTGTAGTTTTGTATCTCAGGTTTAAAAGAAGAGTTAGAATAAAAACGCAACAAGAAGGCTGAATCTCGAACAAAAAGACAACAAGGTGACAACAAAGGACGAAAGACCACTGGCGCGCGAGCACTATGGCGCGCGAGTGTGGGTCACGCAGAGGACAGCAAAACAGTGACGTCAGCAGATAGCGAGATATCTGGAACGATGACGTCATCACGCGCGAAGAAAATTTATAAGTTCGGTTTTTGGAGATTACATATTTCCTAAGCTGATTTTTAGAGATAGAGAAGATTTCCAATAGATATTCTTGCCTAAATATTCGTGGAAACCCTAGGAGGCAAGACTATAAATACAAAGCTTCATGGAAATCACAAGTGTGCGTACTTAGCGAGCTGGACACGGCGCAGACGAGAGAAGAGCAGAATTCCGGCGAGATTGTGCGCAAGAGCTGTCACGCAAGCCTGCCGACGCACCACATCAGATTTGTCTTGTTACTTAGTTGTCATATAATTATTCTTGAGATGTATTCATTCAGTATGAGTAGCTAAACTCACTGAACTCGGTTTGGATTTGAATCTATGAATGATATGCTTTGAGGTTTTGTTCTTAATTTGCATGATAAAGTTTAGTATTATTATTCCAAACTCAATTGCATGATAATTAGGTTATACAATTAAGCGAAGCCTTGCACTACAGACTTAGTTGTAGAATCTATTATCTATAGTTAAACTATCAGAGGTACATGACTGTGAATAATAGGAGTAACACTAGAATAGGCAATAGCTACCCTGACCGGATTCGTTGTTGACTAGACTAGGTTTGAGTAATAATATCATACAGACTTTGACCGGAATGTATGTGTAGGTTATTAAGCTGTGACAGAACCTTAACCTACGTGGACTTATGTCATGATCTTTAGTGACCAAGGATAAACATAGAATTTCATAGTGAAGAATCTGAACCGAGCTCATCTCTTGCATATTTATTTACATCTTTTGTACTTGCTGTCTGTGTGTGCGCCAGTTGTACTTGCGCAACAGTTTTCTTTCTTTTAATTACTTTTACTCACAACCTCCAATCTTAGTTTGTAGTTGAAAAGAGAATTCTCACCGTTCCCTGTGGATTCGACCCCAGCTTACCAAGACTATACTAGTAGGAGAGCCGGAATAAATTTGCAGCACTCAACGACGTGCTCGTCAGGCTGAGATCAGGGATTTCTTCAATGAATGAAAGGCTTCTTGGCAGGAATCATCAAACACAAACTCAGCTTCGTTACACAAGAGGTTTGTCAGGGGCTTCGCTATCTTCGAGAAGTCTTTGATAAACCTTCTATCAAATCCAGCATGTCCAAGAAAACTTCTGATTCCCTTTGCATCTCGCGGAGGAGGCAGTTTTTTCGATAACATCAATCTTTGCTTTGTCAACCTCTTTTCCCCTCGTTGTAACTAGATGACCAAGAACAATTCCTTCTTGTACCATGAAGTGACATTTCTCCCAATTCAGTACGAGATCCATCTCGATACACCTGGCCAAAACATGACATAAGTTCGTAAGACATTCATCAAAAGAATAACGTGCACCGAGAAATCATCCATAAACACTTCCATCGAGAAAAATTCAGTAAATATGGACATCATACAACGTTGGAAAGTTCCCGGTGCATTACAAAGACCAAAGGGCATTCTCCTATATTCAAATGTACCATACGGACAAGTAAATGTAGTCTTTTCTTGATCATCAGGATGAATGGGAATTTGAAAAAACCCGCTATAACCATCAAGAAAACAGAAATATGCATGTCCTGCCAAACGTTCTAACATTTGATCAATGAAAGGTATATGAAAGTGATCCTTTTAGTGGCTTTGTTCAGTTTTCTGTAATCTACACACATACGCCAACTGGTAACGATACGAGTAGGAATTAGCTCGTTTTTCTCATTTGCAACAACGGCCAATCCACTCTTCCTCGGAACAACATGTATAGGACTTACCCACTCAGAATAAGGTATAGCATAATAATTCTAGTGTCTCTAAGTTTAGTTACCTCTTTCAAGACTATTTCCCCTAGTCTGGGATTCAAACGCCTAAGGAATTCACGACTAGGTTTTGCATTTTCTTCTAAACGAATCATATGCATACATACATTCGGGCTGATCCCTTTCAAATCAGATATGGAATGACCAATGGTAGATTTATATTCACGTAAAACATTCAGCAAACGACAAGTTTCATCGGTATTCAAAGAAGCTTCAATAATGACCGGTAGCGTATCGTTAGGACCAAGGAATTCATACCTGAGATTCGATGGAAGGGGTTTTAAACCCTCACCGAATTCCTTACCTTCTCTGTAGCATCAACCTTTGTATGGTTCCTTTTTGATTCAGCAACTTCCTCTCCATCAATATCGAGTTCCATCAAAGAAGCAAATGAAAAACTGTTTTCATCTTGGGCAAGAAACTCATTCTCAAATTCTATTAAGTCATCAAGGGTATTAAAAGCATCATAATCAGTGCATATATCAATCATGTTGCAGCTCATAGAAGTACTAGGAGTCCTAAGCATGCTTTTCAAATTGAATTTGATCTTTTTGCTACCGATATTCAACTCAATAGTACCCTTACCACAATCGATGATAGCCTTTACCGTATTCAGAAATGGACGCCCAAGAATGACAGGGATTTCCTTGTCCTCATCCATGTCAAGCACGTAAAAATCTATAGGAACATAGAACTTAACTCGGATTGGAACGTCTTCTAGGATACCTTTCAGTGACCTAGAAGAACGGTCCGCTAATCTCAAACTAACAGTGGTTGGGGTTAGTTCACCCATATCCAGCATGTTAAACAAAGAATAAGGCATCAATGATATGCTTGCACCAAGATCACACAATGCACTAGTGATAGAGCACAGTTGTACGCTACTTTAAGTCCTTTACATTGCTCATATTCTAACATATTTCAGTATAAGATTACGCTTTTGGTGTAGTTTTGTATCTGAGGTTCAAAAGATGAGTTAGAACAAAAACGCAACAAGAAGGCTGAATTCCAGACCAAAAGACAACAATGTGACAGCAAAGGAAAGAAGACCACAAGCGTGCGAGCACCATGACGCGCGAGTGTGGGTCGCGCAGAGGACAGCAAAACGGTGACGTCAGCAGACAGCAAGATATCCGGAGCGATGACGTCATCACGCGCGAAGATTATTTCTAAGTTCGGTTTTTGGAGATTTAATATTTCCTAAGCTGATTCTTAGAGATAAAGATGATTTCCTACAGATATCATTGCCTAAATATTCATGGAAACCCTAGGAGGCAAGGCTATAAATATCAAGCTTCATGGAAATCACAGAGAGCGATTTTAGAGAAGCTGACGGCGCAGAGCAGAATTCGGCGAGATCGTGCGCACAAGCTGTCACGCGAGCCTGCCGACGCACTATACAGATTTGTCTTGTTATTTTAGTTGTCTTATAATTATTCTTGAGATGTATTCATCAGCATGAGTAGCTAAACTCACTGAACTCGGTTTGGATTTTGATCTATGAATAATATGTTTTGAGGTCTTGTTCTTAATTTGCATGATTAAGTTTAGTATTATTATTCCGAACTCAATTGCATGATAATTAGGTTAGACAATTAAGCGAAGCCTTGCACCGCAGACTTAGTTGTAGAATCTATCTATAGTTAAACTATCAGAAGTACGTGACTGTGAATGATAGGAGTAACACTAGAATAGGCAGTAGCTACCTTGACCGGATTCGTTATTGACTAGACTAGATTGAGTAATAATATCATACAGACTTTGACCGGAATGTATGTGTAGGTTATTAAGCTGTGACAGGACCTTAACCTACGTGAACAATATATCATGTATCATTAGTGACCGAGGATAAACATAGAAATTCATAGTGAAGAATCTGAACCGAGCTCATCTCTTGCATATTTATTTGCATCTTTTATACTTGCTGTCTGTGTGTGCGCCAGTTGTACTTGCGCAGCAGTTTTTCTTTCTTTTAATTTTTCATCACGCACAACCCCAATTCTTAGTTTGTAGTTGAAAAGAGACTTCCACCGTTCCCTGTGGATTCGACCCCAGCTTGCCGATACTATACTAGTAAGGAGAGTCGGGACAAATTTGCAGCACTCAACGACGTGCTCGTCAAATTTTGGCGCCGTTGCCGGGGAGCGGCTAGAGAAGTTTTCTTTTCCTTTTTCTTTTTGTTATTTACTTTTCTTTTTTTTAAATAAAAATCCAAAAAAATTAGTTACGTTTAATTTAGCTGTTGTTTTTGTTTGCATGGAAGATTTTGGTGAAATAGTGTAATCGGCAGAAGAGAGAAACTCCAGACGCGCCAGTGCGCAACGCCGAAACATTTTTGCTCGCCTGAACCCAGCTGAACTCGAGCAATCAGAAGAGAAGTACGCAGAGACTTAGAGTTCAGAATGGACGTTGAATTACCCAGAAACGACAATCAGCTGAATAACAACATGGATGGACGCGCGCCACCTCCTGTCGCGCGCGCGCGTGCCTGCTCAACCTGTGGCGCGACGCACCATCAAGGAGATGTCTGCTCCTCAAGCGTTAATCAACCATGGTGCATGTACCTCCAGATGGACATTTCGAGCTGCGGACTCAGCTTGTTCACTACATACCAAATTCCATGGTATGGCTAGTGAAATCCAGTAAACACGTACGAGAGTTCGCGGCCATTTGCGAGAACATGAGGAATGGGAACGAGGATCCGAGTTGCTGAAGTTAGAGCTTTCCCATTCTCACTATGTGATTCAGCTCGACAATGGTTGATGGGCTAGCTCCGGGTTCAATAAGGACATGGCCCGAGTTACAAGAACGGTTTCTAGATAAATTTTATCCCGCGGCCAAAGTATCACTGCTACGTAGAGAGCTAGCTGCCGAAACAGTTGCATGGAGAGTCATTATCAGAGTATTACGAGCGGTTCAGGGAACTTGAAGCGAACTGCTACAATCATGGACTCCCGCAACATGTGTTGATAGAGAACTTCCTCAACGGATTAACTGAGATGGAACTCAGGTTGTTGAACGCTTGCGCAGGAGGCAACGTGAGGAATATGTATCCAGAGGATGTTGGAAGCTGATAGAAGACACTGCGGACCAAGTCAGATATCAAGTGTCGCTAGAGAACAACCGCACCAGATCACTGCATCAGTAGATGTAACCGGAGAGATCAAAGAATTGAAGGATATGATGCAGAATGATGAAACAAGCGTCGAGTTAGACATGTGAATTCTGTCACGCCACAGATCACCAGACTGACGCATGCCCCTCCCTATTCGAAGAACACGCAGATGTTAATGCAGTAGGAGGATGGAATAATGGACAAGCTAGGCAAGGACAGCCTAGATTCGGATTAGCAGAGAATGGTTTAGTTGGAAGAATGACCAGAATTTCAAGGCCGCGCGCTGACTGGCGCGCGCAACCTAATGCCCACTGGCGCGCGACCTTACGCCAGTGACTTCCTACAACCCACCACACAGACGCACTGAAGGACAAACGCAGAATGCTCAGCCCCAAGAAATCATTAGAGAAATAGTTAGTCAGTTGGCGAGACAGTGCGAAGGAATGAAGAGCAGAATGATAAAAGATTTAAACTAATAGAAAATCAGCTCACCCAGATCGCCACCACTGTGAATGAACTGAAGGCTAGTGATGGTAATCTGCCCTCTCAGGTCATCCAGAACCCAAAGGAAGTATCAACATGGTTCAGATGGACGCGCCACAACCAGACATACAGCGCGCCAGTTGATACGCGCTTACTGATGGCGCAGCAGAAGAACAGAGTACAAATAGTTGTTGCACCAGTCTTTCACGCACCAACCCTGACCACCAGAACAGAAGGAAGGTATCATGCTGAATGATCTCCAAGCAAGCTTGAAGATATGCTTAGCTCCAGATTTACCAGAGAAACTTGCTGATCCGGGAACTTTTACTATTCCGTGCTTTATTGGAGACACCCTGGTTAGCGAGTGCATGTTAGACTTAGGAGCATCGGTTAACTTGCTGCCATATTCACTGTATTCAGCATCGTCAATGGGACCTCTAGAGCCAACGGACATTGCATTACTACTTGCGGACAACTCACGGACTGAAGCAAAGGGGAAGATAGTAGATGTCTTGACCCATGTCGGCAAACTCAAGTTCCTAGCAGATTTCTATGTAGTTGACATGAACAAGCCGAATACGGAAGCAAGAGAATCCGTGTTGCTGGGCCGACCATTCATGAGGACCGCGCAAGTGTGCATTGATGTCGGGAAAGGTATGGTGACATTACAAGACAAGAAGCACATACTCAGATTAGATGTCATCAACAGAATCAAGTTATCAGAGGAACCATTGGTAAATGATTGGATAAACGAGGCACCAATACCAAGGCATTCTGAGATGATGCGCGCCAGCCAGAAGAATATGCCTTTGGCGCGCCAGAACAATATAAAGAGTAAGCCACCCGATAAGAGGCGCAGAGAGCGAAGCCGAGAGCAACACGACACTTGGGAACAGCATAGGAACGCAGATCTGGTGCGCAGGATGATCATGCAGAATAGGGCTGCGCAACTCAGGAACGCGCAAGAGCTAACAGGCGCACAGACTAGCGCATCGTCAAGACATAATACGCGAGACTTCGCGTTTTCTATCTCTTTACCCTCCGATCATATTGATTACTCTTATTATTCTGATATTAACCCACTTGAATTTTTGCCATGCAGAAAAGATGATAACACGGAAGGAGGCAAATATTCAAGTGTGGGGGAGGTAAACCGTGCACTATGAGTGCACATTTGCGTCGAGCTAACGACGTTAAACAAAGCACTCGTCGGAAGGTACTCCGACAAACTTAACTTAGATTATTTTGTGTGTGTGTTTAGTTTTAGTTTAGTTTTAGTTTTAGGTTAGTTTTGAGTTTGGGCCCATGTAGTTTTGGGCCATGCATGCATGTGGGCTTTTTGCACTATAAATATGTGATGTGGGGTTCATTTTGTGTCACTTTTCATTTTCTTATCTCACTAAACACAAAAACCCAAAGCCACCAAGCCACCACCGCCGACGCCGCCACTGCCGCCGCGCCGCCGCCGCCACCCAACCCAGAATTTCGAGATTTTGGTCAGAACGTAGATCTCAGTGCAGGTATTCTACTGTCAAAATTTCAGCTGATTTGGAATAGTTTTAGTGGTTCAATTGTGCAGTAGAAATTCTAGATCTAGATCTGCACCGTGCTCGCGCGTGACAGGACACGCGCGCCAGTTGAGACTTTTTGAGTATTATTTGCTGCATACAATGTCTATCTGTGTGGATCAATCGGAGAAACTGGATTTTGAGATCAAATATAGGATGTTCAGTAGGTGTGAAGTGTTGCCTACCGTTTTTATTGATGAGGAGTTCCTCCGCGAGATGGGGCTCTACGAAGAAGTGCATGGGGCTTTCACCGCAACTGGATGGGGATCGTTTATGGAGCTCAGCTCAGATACTGACGTGGAGGATACATTGGAGTTCCTCGCGTCGTATGAGGGATTAGCTGATCGGATTCGGTACCGCCACAGGGGCGTGTACTACGAGGCCACGCCATCACAGTTTGGCGCAGTCATGGGACTGGCGCGCATGCCTGGCGCAGAGGTGGATGAACACACGGACCAGGAAGCCTGGGACGACTGGACTGACGGCAGCAAGCCGTATGCCGGAGGAAGGAGCCTCGGCACTGAACTGTTAGATCCGAAGATGTTCTATCTTCAGAGGCTCATCTCCCACTCCATCATCGGCCGCTACAATGGATCTCAGCGGCCCGGACTACTAGATATGGAGATCCTCAAGGGTCTTTACTATGGGAAGAAGGTGCGCTACACGCGCCTGCTCACTTAGCTACTGGGAAGCTGTGAGTATGAAGGGCCCACTGCTTTGTGGAGGACTGATCACGCACTTCCTGCGTGCGCTGCACATGGAGCCCTGGCTGGAGGAGCATACTATCGTACGAGCTGAGTACCTGACGCGCCAGAAGATGCGCCTGTACAAGGGAATTAAGGTGCGCGCGGATGGTACCGCGTATTGGAGTTACAGGCGCGGATTGGAGAACTACAGAGTTGCGCCAGTTGAGGTCGCGCCAGAGGTAGTGGCGCGAGAGTCAGCAGCACCCAGAAGAAGCAGGCGCCAGACCGGGCGTGCGCAAGCTGAGACCAGCGCACAAGGAGGTCGCGCATATGTGCAGATGGACGAGCGCTGGGTGTTCAACGCCCAGCGTGTTATGGAGTATGTGGCGCCTCAGGGTGCCAACTTGGACATGACCCCCAGGGTTGGCACGCTGGAGACCCGATCCCGAAAGAGTATGCGCTGCAGGGCGAAGACCCAATCGAAGAACTCTCCCGGTCGTTTTCCACTTCGTTTTAAATATTTTTGTGATCGGTGTAATGAACTATTCGGTGGATGATTTGTATTTCTGTTTTAAAACACATGTTTCTATTCGGTGCTTAATTTAATCGGTGTTTTAATTGACTCGGTGGGTGGCCATATTATGAATTGTGATTGGTGCAAAATTGTTATATGTGCATGCATTACTATTGCCTTCTTTATTACTTGTGCATAACGTGAGGACACGTTTTTGTTTAAGTGTGGGGGGGGTAGTAGTACAAACTTAGGAGTAGAAGTAGAATTAAATTTTTCATTTTTTTAGTTTAACCAAACCGAATGTGAACACATCTCAAAAGGTAACTGCGCGCGAGAAATACTGGCTTGCGCGACCTGTGTGCGCACTCGCGCACCTGTGGTAATTTGTGCTTATATGACATATTCTGAATTTTTGATAATTTTTTCGAATTTTGTGTGTCTCTTGAGTGGAATAACGAGGGATGTGGAGTTGATAGAAACGTCCTAGAGAAGCAGTCGACCGAATAAAGCTTGAGGATCGGTTGTGTGGTTATGAGTATTCGTGGAGGTTGGTACTCCGCGGTCAAAGGAATAAGAGCAAGCTCAGTCACGCAGATGCCGAAGGCGAAACCCTACCAGCGTGACGAGACGGGAAAACAGACCGTCTTCGTGGAAGTTAGTTGCTCAGGAAGGGGCGCGCGGTTGCAAACGCGTGGCCTGACTTGCGCGCGACTGGCCAGAAGCGAGAGCGGGGCGTGGTTCCATAGCTGCTATCCGAAGGCCATGATTGGAAAACGTTCTAGGGAAGAATCAAGATCCGGACCAGAAAAAGTATTCAATTCAAAGTTAAAGCTCAAAAGGCCGAAACAATGAAAAGAAGAAAGTGTGCAACAAAAGTTATCAATCCGTCCGAGAACAAACAGTGAAGCGTCAAAGACGTGAAGCTCAGAAACCCTAAGACACGGATCAATCACGTATCAGAGAAAGCGAATACAAAATAACCATGCAATCGTAACTCAAGAAGAATTCGGTGACCGGTGCTTAAAAAGGACTATCTCCCAATCATCCGAATTGACATGCATTCCACAAGAGAGGTAACACAAGCTCAGAACGCAGGTTGTGAGAGTGGCGCAGACGTGTGGCGCAGTAAGTCCAGCAATCACGCGTGCATTACACAAAAGGTAAGGAAGCCGACTTGTTCGGGGACGAACAAGAGTAAGTGTGGGGGATTTGATAGAGCACAGTTGTACGCTACTTTAAGTCCTTTACATTGCTCATATTCTAACATATTTCAGTATAAGATTACACTTTTGGTGTAGTTTTGTATCTCAAGTTCAAAAGATGAGTGCAAAGGAAAGAAGACCACTAGCGCGCGAGCACCATGACGCGCGAGTGTGGGTCGCGCAGAGGACAGCAAAATGGTGACGTCAGCAGACAGCAAGATATCCGGAGCGATGACGTCATCACGCGCGAAGATTATTTTTAAGTTTGGTTTTTGGAGATTTAATATTTCCTAAGCTGATTCTTAGAGATAAAGATGATTTCCTACAGATGCCTAAATATTCATGGAAACCCTAGGAGGCAAGGCTATAAATATCAAGCTTCATGGAAATCACAAGAGAGCGATTTTAGAGAGAGCTGACAGCGCAGAGCAGAATTCCGGCGAGATCACGCGCACAAGCTGTCACGCGAGCCTGCCGACGCACTATACAGATTTGTCTAGCTATTTTAGTTGTCTTATAATTATTCTTGAGATGTATTCAATCAGCATGAGTAGCTAAACTCACTGAACTCGGTTTGAATTTTAATCTATGAAGTATATGTTTTGAGGTCTTATTCTTAACTGGCATGATTAAGTTTAGTATTATTATTCCGAACTCAATTGCATGATAATTAGGTTAGACAATTAAGCGAAGCCTTGCACCGCGGACTTAGTTGTAGGATCTGTTATCTATTGTTAAACTATCAGAAGTACGTGACTGTGAATGATAGGAGTAACGCTAGAATAGGCAATAGCTACCTTGACCGGATTCGTTATTGACTAGACTAGATTGAGTAATAATATCATACAGACTTTGACCGGAATGTATGTGTAGGTTATTAAGCTGTGACAGGACCTTAACCTACGTGAACAATATATCATGTATCTTTAGTGACCGAGGATAAACATAGAAATTCATAGTGACGAATCTGAACCGAGCTCATCTCTAGCATAGTTATTTGCATCTTTTATACCTACTGTCTGTGTGTGCGCCAGTTGTACTTGCGCAGCAGTTTTTCTTTCTTTTAATTGTTTCATTCATGCACAACTCCAATTCTTAGTTTGTAGTTGAAAAGAGACTTCCACCGTTCCCTCTGGATTCGACCCCAGCTTGCCAATACTATACTAGTAAGGAGAGTCGGGACAAATTTGCAGCACTCAACGACGTGCTCGTCAACTAGCCATATTAATTTGGGATAATTGCAGTAAACTACTATTATAATATGGTGTTTTGCAGTAAACCACCATTATAAATTTATTTTCAAAACGAGTATATTATAACATCGCCGTTAACACAAAACCACCAATTTAACTATTCTGTTAAAAATCGCCGTTAAAAATCTGTTTATCAACGCGTAAATTGAATTTTGTTTTATTAATTAAATCTAATTTTATTAATTGCAACTTCCACAAATCTCAAAACGCCTTCAAAATCCAACCAATCAAAATCCCCAAATCGAAGAATCATATCAAACCCTACTATCCAATTCGGCAATTTCTCCAACTCGAGCGCTACGAGGAAATGGTGGAATTCATGGAACGCGTCTCGATCGACTCCGATGAACCCATCGTCAAAGAGCGCAAACTCATCGGCCATCACACTGAACCCTAACTGGACTGAACCTGACAACCATCCGAAACCCTCCGAAACCCTAATTTTAATTGCGCGACAGATCGAAAACCCTACTCGATGGATTGCATTGCCCGATGTCGGAAGGAAGTGGGGTTTCTGTGTTTATGTTGCTTGATTTATGTTCGTTGACTGATGTCGGAAGGAAGTGGGGTTGCTTGATCGAAAACCCTACTCGATGGATTGCGTTGACCGTTGGATTGGTTTCTGGGTTTCAATACTTTAATTTATGTTGCTTGATTCTCCAGTGGCTGTGAATTTAGTTAAATGAAAAATGGGATAGGGTTTGATTAGGGGTGAGATTAGAAATGGAAAAGTCTAATTTGATTTTTGCAGATTTTTAACGACGATTTTTAACGGAATAGTTAAAATGGTGGTTTTGTGTTAACGGCGATGTTATAATATACTCGTTTCGAAAAAAATTATATTGGTGGTTTACTGCAAAACACCATATTATAATGGTGGTTTACTGCAATTACCCCTATTAATTTCACCAATAGAAATGAGCTGAATAATGGCGCTACAATTAGCATCTAATGCAACATGGTCTAACTCATGCATCTCATGCCTATGTGACATAATATCTTTCAAGAATTTTGCATAAGTAGGCATTTGTGTGATTATCTCGGTAAATGGTAAGGTTACCTGTAGTTTTTGAGCATTAAAATGACAAACTCTTGCTTAGCAAACAATTGATTGATATGCAATGTATAATAGATGATTGTGAACGGGATTTGTGAGTACTCCCTCTTGGAAAACTCTCACGAGACTATAACTCGTCCACTAGGGCAGCCTAGGGGTTTAAAGGCTTGATGCATACGCTAAATGCATCCGTGATGCCTACGAAAGTGAGTTAGGAGTAGTGTTAACTTGCATTTTATTTCCTTAGGATTTAGAGTTAGAATGCTAGGATGGTTGTTGCATGATCTTCACATCCTTATGAATTGCTAGCTCATTGACACTTCCATATATTTTGAGCATTCATACTTCATCATATATGTGCTTACTTGTTCGGGACGAACAAGGATTAAGTGTGGGGTGTTTGATAAGTGTGCAAATTCGCAAGTATTTGTACACTTCTTATGCTTGATTCTTGTTTGTTTTCGATTACTTTATGAAAGAATTGATACTTCTTACGCTCATTTTAGGATTTATTCAAGAAGTATAATCATGGAGCTATAAAGTGCACAAAAGAAGCCATAGGAGACCACTTGTCCGAGTTGAGCAAGGAAGTCCTTGGTCAAGCAAGAAGATCCTTGGTCGAGCAAGGAGGTCCTA
>QZGG01001427.1:0-65511 GCA_006409495.1 Sedum album | reverse complement strand
ATTGACTGGGGTAACCCTGAACTTAACAACATTGCATTCATCATCTCTTTTAGTGTTCTGTTCTTTCTCTCAGCAACACCATTAGACTGAGGTGAGTATGGTGGGGTTACTTCATGAATAATACCATGTTGTGCGCAGAATGCCCCAAATGGTTCCACATATTCACCACCCCGATCACTTCTCAATCTTTTAATTTTCTTGTCAAGTTGGGTTTCAACTTCCAGTTTAAAGGCAGTAAATTTTTCAACAGCTTCATCTTTGCTCTTAAGCAAATAAATGTAGCAATACTTTGTACTATCATCAATGAAAGTCACAAAATATTTATTACCACCTCTACTTGGCAAGAATTTTAAATCACACAGATCACTGTGTATTAATTCAAGGGGCTCAGTATCTCTTTCAACTCTGTGAAAAGATGTCCTCGTTAACTTAGCTTCAACACATGTTTGACATTTGTGTTCTAAGTTTATTTGACATTTGGGTATACATTCCAAATTCATTAATTTTCTGATGGACTCATTATTTACATGTCCTAATCGTTCATGCCATAAATTAGAGGACTCAATCAAGTAAGCAGAAGAATCAGTTTTATTCATAACTTTTGACTTAGCATCAGTTACATCAGACTTGATATCTATAGCATTCAGCTTCCACAAGCCCTGCTTTACATAGCCCCTACCAACATACATGTCATTCTTGACAAGTACAACTTTCTGAGACTGGAATGTCATCTTGAATCCATGGCTATCCAGCACTGTCCCAGAAATCAGATTCTTCTTCACATCCGGCACGAACAGGACATCATTCAGCTTCAGCTTCTTGCCTGTGGTGAACTTCAGGACCACTGTCCCCTTTCCTTTCACCTCTGAAGTGGCTGAGTTGCCCATATACACCTTTCTCTCCAGTTCCAGTCTTGTTCAGAGTGGAGAAGGCACTCTCAGTTGAGCATATGTGGCGGGTAGCTCCAGTATCCAACCACCAATCTCTGTCATTCGAGTCCACCAGATTCAACTCAGAGATTACAGCCACCAGAAAGTCCTCATCGTCATCTGCCTCAGCAATGTTGACCTCTTTCTTCTTTTTCTCCTTCGGGCACTCATTAGCTTTGTGTCCAGTCTGACCACAATTGAAGCATTTCCCCTGGAACTTGGGTGCCCTTTCTTTTTGCAGGTACCACCCTTGGGAGCCAGCTTGTTTGAAGACTTCTTCTTCTTGGAGCTTGCATCATGCTCCACAACGTTGGCCCTCTCAGGTATCAACCTCAGCTTCCTATCAGAGCCTCGGTTCTCCTCCTCAATCCTGAGCTTCAGATATATCTCTTCCAGATTCATCTCCTTGCCCTTGTGCTTGAGGTAGTTCTTGAAGTCTCTCCAAGATGGAGGCAGCTTCTCAATCACAGCAGCACCTGGAATGTCTCACTCAGAGTCATCCCCTCAGAAGCAATCTCATGAAATATGAGTTGCAGTTCCTGCATCTGACTGACCACAGTCCTGGAGTCGGTCATCTTGTATTCAAGAAACTTGCCTACAATGAACTTCTTGGAGCCTGCATCCTCCCTTCGGTACTTGTAGTCCAAGGACTCCCACAACTCCTTAGCTGTCTTAACAGACGTGTACACATTGTACAGACTGTCAGCTATCCATTCATGACATAGTTCCGACACAGATAGTCAGAATCATGCCACATCACACTCTGTATGTGATCATGGACATCTGAGTCTTCACTGAAAAAGGTGGATCCTCAGTCAGGTACTTGACAGACCAGGTAGTCAGATAGAACTTCATCTTCTGCTGCCACCTCTTGAAATTCAGACCATTGAATTTCTCAGGCTTTTCAGCCGGCATCATTGCAGGGGGCACTCGTGCACTGGGACCAACATGTCCACTCCCTATCACAGCTGTGGTTGGTCTGAGACCCAATCCAACAGTTGCTGGAGTAGTAGGAAACTGACCCAGAGGTGCAGTACCATTAACTACAACAGCTGGAGTCTGCTGCACTCCACCAGTTCCAACTGGATCCTGCCCAGTGGCAGTACCAGTAACCGGATCCACTCCGGCTGCCACATCAGCCATGAACTGCTGCATCTCATTAGCGGCTAGAACATTCGAATCAACCTCCATGTTGAAGTTATCAGTATTCATTTTTGTAACTACAGGCATAAACAAGCCAAGTTAGTAATTTGTTGAAATATAATCACAGATAAATATAAGTCACACCACAATAATCAAATATAATTCAATTCAACGAATTAATACGGCAGTGAGATAGAATTCTAACAATAATTGGTCAAGTCTAAACTAACAACCACTACTTTCATGCAACGAATGTTTAAAGACTTAGTCAGATTCGGTTAATCATGCACATAAAATAATCTATTCAACAAAAGTCACTAACAGATTACTAAAACTCAGTAATATGCAGCGAGATTTTATAATAAATAAAACAAACAGATCACACGGTAATTTGAATAATAACAATCGGCCTCAATGGATCATCGCATATTCAACCGTGATTAAGAATAATATGGAATGGTAGATCAGAACCTGTTTTAACCACAATACAGCTTTAAGATTGTTAGAAACAATGTATAAAATAGGATCTGAAATATAATAAAGTACCGAATAAATAAACAGTAAGGAAATTGAACAAATTATCAAACCAGATTTTGTTGAATCTTGCTCGGCAATTTCCTTAAAGCTGTATTGCCTCCCTTATGTGCAGGTGTGGTTAGGCAATAGGCTTCCCAGGATAAGACAACTGGACTTCTCACTGATTGCACAGATCAGATGAAGCGAATGGACTATGCCTTCAACTATCACCAAAAACTCCTACTGCTACTGAGAAGAGAGATTTGTTGTGTATTTGATTATAAGAAAGGAGGTAGCTAGTCTCCTTTTATAGTGATCAGAAGCCAATCGTTAGCTCAAAAGTCTTCACCCACTTCCCAATTATCTTTGTAACTTCCTAGAAGATAATGGGATGGTGGAAAACTAAGCATCACCCAAGCCAAAAGATAACAAATCTGTTATTTGTTCTCCTAAAACAAAACTACGTAGTTTTGATTACTTAGAATAGTTGCATAGCCTATGATGTAAATCATGTCACACATGTACATAGTGACTTAGGAACATACAATTCTTGACATCCATTCTTCATGGACTCAAACATGTCATGTTTTCTATGCAACTTTGCAAATCGATATCTCACAAGATACTCGATCAAATTTGGCGTTCGAATATTCAATCTTATTACACACCTTGCAAGGATTTCAATCAAGACTTGAACTATTCGATTCAATGTACACAAGACATCGAAATTGGCTTTTTAAATGAGTCAAACCCATTTTCTTCACACACTTAGAAATTTAAATAATTTCCAACATCTCACAGCTGCAATAGTTCGGCCGGTTGCTGGATCATTTGAACAATTGGCATTAGTTATAGTGTTTTACTATGAACTGTTTGATGCTTAAAACATGTTGTTCGTTGCATCAGATCTCAATCCATTGAATTTTATACGAGATTATGTCTAAAGTTCGTCATTTTATATCTTGATTTTTTGCATCCTGTAAACTCAATGATAGTTCTTTTAGTACTAATCATGTTAGCCACACCTCTAGGGACTTGGTCAAGATGCATTTTGAAAATAGTCAACCCCCAAAACCTTATAAAACTTGCAAAAAGGCTAGAGAAACAAGTACCACAACAAAAACCAAAACTCATCAAAATGGCCTTCAGTACAAAACTCTCAATGTGGGTGGTGGCCACGGCTTTATGCGCAGCGGCCATAGTTACAACCAATGCCGAAAACATCCCATCATGTGCATCCGATCTAGCTTCTTGTTTTCCTTACTTGGACTCTACATCAAAACCTCCAGCAACATGTTGTATTCCATTGAAGATGGTTATTGCAAATGAGTTTAAGTGTCTTTGTTCTCTTTTTAACAATTCTACTGGCTCCAATGGAGGAAATGTTACTCAGGCTATTAGTCTTGCGGAACGATGTGACGCTACCTTCGATCTTTCTAAGTGTGGTATGTCTGTTTCCAAATTTTGTACCAAATTTTCATTGTTTCAGGCTGCATGTTTTTTGTTTAGAGTAGGCTTTGCAAAATGTTTTATCTGTTAAACCAAAAGGTCAAATATTAATTTTGGTGGTATAAAAAAATTTATTTCTCAAAGCTGTTCTCAAAACTAGTAAAATTTAGTCATCTTAGATGCTTCTTAGTTTTGTTGCTGACAGATAAAAATCATCATTTGAATAAAATTCAGATTTCTACTTTAGAATTTTTGATTTAAACTAATGTTTTTAAATATGTAATCTTCAAAAAAAACATTGTTTGAATGCTGTTACCATCAATTGTTTGGCTGATGATGATCTTTTCAATGACAAGTAGAGGTTTGTGGATTCATCTTTTTAAGTAGATTTGTGAACTCCACTTTCCATCTGTTGATTGCATTTTATTAATAACCGAAATTGCACCACGTCACGTGCAATGTCACGTACACGTGCAACTCATATATGTCTTTGCGTAATATCGTGTATTGATAAAGTACAATCGACGGATGCAAAATAGAATTAACGAGTCAATCAAAAAAAGGATGGACATCAATAAACCTCTACTAAAGTATGAATAAAATGTCACGCAAATTGTATGTCACATATGAGAAACCATATCTGCAGCCAGCCGGAACGGTGCCGGAGGCGATTGCCCTGATTTGTGCTTACAGCCAAAGTCAATGTGGTCAACAGACCTGAGAAAAATGTGTATCTTATTATTCAATGAACAGTACCTGTACACTATTTATATCATAGCTATAATTACATAAGCTACCTACAACTTCACATAATTGCATTACCAACCTAGAACTAAATAAACAATTCACTAATGGCTACAGCTTCTTCAAGCAGTTTGATTCAATATCCCCCCTCAAGCTGGTGAGTGTAAGAAGTTAGACACTCCCAGCTTGGAACAAAGTGCAGAAAGACGATCAGATGGCAGACCCTTGGTAAACATATCAGCTAGTTGGTCCAAAGAAGAGATGTAAATAGGAATAAGACGATGAGCAGCAAAGTGTTGACGAACGTTGTGGCAGTCGATTTCAATATGTTTTGTACGTTCGTGAAACACCGGATTCTTCACAATGTGCAGTGCAGATTGATTGTCACAAAATAAGGATGTAGGAGAATCAAACGATAGAGACATATCCGACAGCAGGTTCCGTAACCAAATAATTTCTCGGCAAGCAAATGACATTGCCCTATATTCAGACTCAGCCGAAGAGCAAGAGACAGTCTGTTGCTTTCTTGTTTTCCATGAAATGAGTGATCCACCTAAGAGAGTACAGTAACCTGAAATGGAACGACGAGTCAAGGGACAAGCAGCCCAATCCGCATCACAATATGCTGACAACAAGAGATCAGATGTAGCAGAGTAAAACAAACCCTGCGCAGGTGCACCCTTTAAATAACGTAGGACTCGATTAGCAGCTGTAAAATGATCAAGTAAAGGTTGCTGCATAAACTGGCTCAGCACATGCACAGAATAAGCAAGTTCCGGACGAGTAATTGTGAGGTAGATAAGTCTGCCAATGAGACGACGATATCCCAAAGGATCTGATAATGGTGCAGATTTGGATAAAGCCAGTCTATGCTTGATATCAATGGGAGATACGGCTGGTTTACACTCAGTCATATTGAAGTCAGCCAAAAGATCCAGAGTGTATTTACGTTGGTTTATAAAAATACCTGTGGAATTCCTTGCTATTTCCAAACCAAGAAAGAATCGCAACTCTCCAAGATCTTTGATGCGAAACTTTTCATTGATAAATGTTTTGATTTCATTGAGAAGATGGATAGATGAGCCAGCCAAGACCAAATCATCTACATAAACCAATAAAATTACCATCGTCGATTCTCTGTGCAAGATAAACATTGAGTGATCATGAGAGCTTTGCAAAAAAACCAAATTGCACCAAGGCATCACACAACTTGGCGAATCATTGTCTAGACGCCTGACGTAGGCCATAAAGACTTTTTGTGAGTTTGCAAACTTTCCCAGCTTCACGTTCCGTTGGATAAAACCCAGGAGGTAACTTCATGTAAACCTCCTCGTCCAGATCTCCATGCAAGAAGGCGTTGTTTACATCAAGCTGAAATAAATGCCATCCACGAACTGCAGCAATGGCCAATAAACATCTAAAAGTAGTCATCTTAACGACAGGAGCAAATGTATCATGAAAGTCAAGGCCCTCAATCTGAGTAAAGCCTTTAGCGACTAAGCGCGCTTTATACCTTTCGATTGTGCCATCTGACTTCATCTTGACTTTGAAAACCCATTTGCAGTCCACCAAAGTTTTATTAGGAGGCAAGGAGGTGATTTCCCATGTCAAATTCTGCTCCAAAGCCTGTATTTCATTGTTCATTGCAACTAGCCAGAGAGGATTCTTGCTAGCTTGAGCAAAAGTACTAGGTTCCTTTATCAGATCAACTTGACCAAGAAAATCTAAATACTGCGCAGAACACTTATCATATGACACAAATTTTGAAATTCCATGTGGTGAAGTTATAGTACCTGATCCAAAAATAAAATCTTTATGCCAACTTGGAGTTTTGCGAACCCTAGAAGATCGGCGAGGTATGATCTGACTTTCTTCAGGGGCTGCTTCATTATATATTGCTTCTGAAGTAGGCTGTGAATTATCAAGAGAATAATTCTCCGCACGATTCATAACTGGTGCATCATCAAAACAATTTTCTGGTATTTCAGGCAGGGCTGGTATGATTTGCTTGCTGGGATCTTCATCAGTAGGTGAAGAATGATAAGGAAAACTGTCCTCAAAAAATATAACATCCCTGCTGATAAATACCTTTCTAGATTCCAGATCAAATAGCTTATACCCTTTTTGTCCGTATGGATATCCCAAGAACAAACAACGCGAAGCTCTCTGATCAAATTTGTCGCGACCCACCTTGTGAGTTGTAGCAAAGCAAAGACAGCCAAACACCCGCAAATGATCAAACTTAGGTGGAACTCCAAATAAAACCTCATATGGCGTTTTTCCTTTTAAATGTATAGATGGAGTCCTGTTGAGGATGTGTGTGGCAGTTAAAATACAATCTCCCCAAAAGCATTTAGGAACCTTTGAACGGAATCTGAGTGCTCGAGCAACATTCAAAATGTGACGATGCTTCCTCTCAACTCTGCCGTTTTGCTGAGGAGTGTAACTGCAGGTTGTTTGATGAATACATCCAACTAGTTTCAAAAAAGAACTCAAGCGGTCACTCATAAATTCACCGCCGTTATCTGTCCTGAGAGTCTGAACTTTCGTGTGAAACTGATTCTCAACTAAAGAGAAAAACTGAATAATCAACTCAGCAACCTCAGACTTATTTTTCATAAGAAATGTCCATAATCCTCTTGAGTGATCATCGAGTATGGTAAGAAAGTATCTTGCCCCTGAAAAAGTTGTCACACTAAAAGGACCCCAAACATCACAGTGCAATAGTTGAAAAATGTGATCAGACTCATATTTACTAGAACTAAACTTCAATCTGGTCTGCTTAGCTAGTGGACAAATAAAACAATGTAAATCATCTTTCTGTCTAAATTTGACATAAGGAGAAAGTAATTCATTCATTGCAGAAACTGACATGTGACCCATTCTATCATGCCAAAGAGCAAAACTATCTTTATTCTGAACTGAAACGGTATTAATCAAAACATTACTACTCTTACTGTTTGTCCTCTCCAAGCTGTATAATCCATCTCTGGCTCTACCAATCTTCAGTATATTCTTTGAATGAGGGTCCTGAATTACACACCCCAATTTGGTAAATAATACTGAACATTCGATATCAGAAATAAGTTTACTAACTGAAAGCAGGTTGATCTTGAAGCTTGGAACAAATAAAACATCCTTCAGGACTAATTGTTTGCCAAGAACGCAATCACCAGTAATACTAACTGGGACAACTTGTCCATTAGGCAATAAAACCTTGCACTTTTCATCAAGCGTACGTACGTTAATCAAAAGGTCAACATCTGAAGCAAAATGATTTGTGGCGCCACTGTCCACAATCCATGCGCTGCTATTAAATTTATAAATGGCATTAACACAAATACCTGCCATCGAAGCTCTTCCATCAGTGTCATCAGCTTCATGAGGAGAGGTCTTAATTAGTGCCAAAAGTTGCGCAAGCTGTTCTTTGGTAATCTGAGTGGAAACCTTTTCATCATTACTTTTGTTCTGATTCCCTCCTGCTTGTGTTTCTTTACTAGTATTGTTAGTACTAACAGCATTGCTCATTGCATTAAATCCTCTTCCTCTGCCAAAACCACGTCCTCTGTTCTGACCTCTTCCTCTGCCATTTCCTCTTCCTCTAATATTCTGATCCGGGTACCCATTTAGACTCCAACTCCAACATCTTTCCTTCATGTGTCCAGGCATCTGGCAGTAGGTACAAAATCTTTGATCATTATTCTGATTATTACCTTTTCCACCATTTGTAGCAAATTTATTACCATTTCCTCTTCCAATTTGTCCTTGATCCTGGGCATACATAGCAGATACTTCTTCAAAAGGGACTCTAGTCACATTTCTTTGAACTTCATTTTGTGAAATCATGTCATAAACAACATCCATATCTGGTATCTTTCTCATTCCCAAAATATTTGATCTCACTTGCTCATGAATTTCATTCAACCCCATCAAAAACTCAATCACTTTGCTTTCTTCTCTTGCCGCATCCAGCTTCTTGCACCTTATGCAAGTAATTTCTTCCTCACAAACTCCATTATTGAAGTCACAAATAGCATCCAGTTCCTCCCACAATTTAGTCATTTTCTCAAAATAATCAGCTACGTCCAGATCACCTTGTCTGAGGGTTCTCAAACTACGCTCAACGGCAAATTTTCTAGCAGCATTGGTACCTGCATATCTATTGTGCAGGGTTTTCCAGGCAGCAATCACATCCTTAGAATGTAATATATGACTATGGACGCTCTTTGAAACAGAAGCTAATATCCAAGACATAATCGCGTCATTACATCTTTTCCACTTATCACTCAAAACTGGGTCACTAGGTCTAGGATATTCACCAAGAACAAACTTCAACTTATTCCTAGCTGATAGGGATATTTCCATAGATTTCTTCCAATCAACGAAGTTGCTTCTACCAACCAAAACCTCTGATACTAATGAGTTACCAGTAATCTCATTATTCGCAACCACAAATACGTCATCAACATTCTGACTACCAGCTGCAACCACAGATGACCCTACTTCTGCCATTCTCAACTCAAAATAAACAAAACCCTTATTACCTCAACTAGGGTTACTTCGGCCAGTAAAACAAACAACCAAATAAAGGTCTCACAAGTATTAAAACAACTAAATGATGCTACGGATCAGATCTGACCCACAGATGATGTATCCGATCAAATCGAAGACAAACCCCAATCTCAAACTTCAACAACACGGAAGAAATCGATCCAAACGAAAACAAACTTACCAACAATCGATTCCCGCTCTGATACCATGAGAAACCATATCTGCAGCCAGCCGGAACGGTGCCGGAGGCGATTGCCCTGATTTGTGCTTACAGCCAAAGTCAATGTGGTCAACAGACCTGAGAAAAATGTGTATCTTATTATTCAATGAACAGTACCTGTACACTATTTATATCATAGCTATAATTACATAAGCTACCTACAACTTCACATAATTACATTACCAACCTAGAACTAAATAAACAATTCACTAATGGCTACAGCTTCTTCAAGCAGTTTGATTCAATAACATATTCGTGCGTCCACGTTCATTTGCAAAGTTTATTTATTAAAATCATATTTGAGTTTGACTTTAAATAAATGGGAACAGGAACAGCTCAGCCCCCTAGTCCCTCTACCAGCCCAGTACCAGCACCAGCACCAGCACCAACACCAACACCACCGCCAACAGCAACGCCACCGCCAACAGCAACACCACCAACAGCAACAGGTATTTAAATTTGATGCTTAGCATTTTCATATTTAATGTTGCTGGCATTTTGTTTATCATTGACTTTCCGGGGTTTAATTTAAAATAAATAATTGCAGGGTTGCCTGGAACACCGCCACCTGTGGCTGGAACAGGAAGTAAACCGAGTAGTGCTGAGAAGATTGCATTTGCATCATCAGCTGGATTTCTTGGTGTGGTTTTTTTCTGGGTTTCTTCGATCATTTTGAACTGAGTGTGGTGGAGGTGAACTATCACATTGTTTTTCCATGATCAAATATTTGTTTTCAGAATAAAACAGCCAAAAATTAAATTTCCGAATTTGGTCTGGCTTCCATTCTGAGTGTATGCATTCAACTCTCTCATCAATAAAAATATATTTTCCTTCCAAAGAAAACATAAATAGTTTATGAAGATGCAGTAACAAAGGCAAAATTACATCATTTTGATAAAACAGTTAGATAAAAGTACGAAGGATAATAGTAAAATACGTCAAACCGATATATTTTTATGCTCACAACGTTGTACGAATTTTCTTTTCACTAGTCTGCATGCGTGCTATGGGTTTAAAATGTTCACATTGCAGTCAGATTGACGAATGCTAAATCACAAGTCCACTCTTTTGTGGATGACCTCAAAATGCAGCTAAACATTGCATGCTTTTATTCAGCTGTGCTTTTGTACCACACAACATGTGACCTCAAAGTTCAACTAGATGCCACAAAATGGGCCATATGTGGAACCCTTTTGATTAGGTTAAAGTCCACTTTTTGAGCTCCAAACTTGACATTTTGAACCCAATATTTTTGACATGGTATAGACTTGTTCAAATCTAAACATAATGATTGAATCAATGCATGTGTGAATACTAAGACCAATATGTAGCAAATCAAGTAACTTGGTTAATGCAAACCTCTTTTGTGGACCATTGATTCATATATAAAGATGCTATGACCTCAAGAACCAAAGACATACTCTCAAGTCCAAGCTGTTCTAAACCTTTCATAGATTTTCCAAGACATGGCAACAGCAAAACAGTTATACACTTTCACAATCTCATTTGTGATCCTCATCTTAGCAGCCACCAACACTACAGCTTCAGGTGTAGCTACCAAACCCTCCAAGACCTCGACGAGCTTCATCGAGTCCTCATGCCAAGCCACACTCTATCCCACTTTATGCTTCCAATCTCTTGCACTCTACGCGCCTTCGATCAAACTTAGCCCGCAAAAGCTAACCCACACAGCTCTGTTGGTCAGTCTAGCTAAGGCTAAGTCCACAAGGACATACATTTCCATATTATATAAAACTAAGGTACTTCTACGTTCAGACCGAGCTGCGTTGAAGGATTGCTTGGACAACATGAGGACTGCAGAGGATCGGATTAAAAGCTCGGTGCAGGAAATGGGACAGTTGAGTCATACTAAGTCGTCGAGGGAGTTCAAGTGGAGTATGAGCAATTTGCAGACTTGGGTTAGTGCTGCACTCACTGGTGAGAACACTTGTGGTGATGTTCTTGGTGTGGGTCTAGTAAGCAGGGAAGTGAGTCCAATGGTTGATAATGTGAAACAGGTTACTAGCAATGCCCTGGCTTTGATCAACCAATTTGTAGACCAGAAGTATTGATGTCACTAAACTGTTTTTTGTTGATTCCAGTCGCAAACATCTTGATTTGATTCCTAACGGAATCAACGAACTCAAATGATAAATTTACAAGTTCAAACTGTCCTCAGTCTGACTCAAAAGCACGTACTTACAATAAATGTGAATGTACAAATTTATAGACAACTCTTGATGTATTTCAGAAAAATGGAAAGACTAATTTCTATGGCTTTTCCCAACATAAGAAATAAAAATGAAATACACTGGCAGAAAAAATGCACTCCTTGTGCTGCCTCTACAGTACAACACCAGATTCTTGGAGCGGAAATCTTATGTGAAATTCCGGGTTGCGAATAATGAAGAATTTGGTGGTAGTATTTACATTGGGTAGTTATGGATGAGTGCAGACTTCATTTGCCATACTTTGAGTGATGCAACCACGTTGGCTTGTGTTGCGTTGTTGAATAAGAAAAGTTTGGTTTCTCCGTAGATGGCTTGCGTTGGGTACACCCTTGACGTTATGGCCACTCTCCCTTCTTGCGCAAAGCTCTCTACTATCGAATGGTCAACCTGAATATGAATTTTAATCAATGATTAATACCAGAATGATTAAACTATAAGTTAGGCTGCGGAAAGTGAATTAACAGAAATGTAATAATTTCCGCACCAGGATCCTCATTTTGAGCTTCTCGCCGTCTAAAACTGGTACAAAGTTTCCATAAATATGTTTGTCCACATCACTTGCCACCGAAGACCTTCAATCAATGTTTGAAAACATCGAGTAAGAACAAGATGAAAGCAAGTATAGCTGCCAAAAAACTTGATTTCGACTGAAAGGCAAAAAGGGATGTATACCTGGATTGGTCAGCGCAGAAAAATGTTCTGAGTTTATTGTCGCTTCCCTTTGCAATATAGAAATATACTGGGGTCTGCTCAACTAGACCTGCATCGGACAAAACCAAGAACCCAAATGGTCCTAATGCGCCTCTTTGGCTGATCCACCGCTGCTTCTGCATTCGTAGTTGTCTACAGTAACCTTGGTACTTTCCAAAAAGTTGCCATCAACTTCAAACTCAGCAACTATATCTAACTGTTTCAATCGGAACAAAAAAGTATATTTAAAGTCAGTTCTCTTACAAAAACGTGATACTGAACCTGTGTACTCTTGGTTGATTAATTAAGAACCTGAGTGGCGTCTCCGACATGAAGTGGTATGATTGTCCCAGCGCGGACTTTGGTTTTGGTGAAGTCTTTGTTTCCCAACCTCAGACTCTCCACTTCTTCAACTGGCCACTGAAGCAAATTGACTCCTGTTTTATGGTCCAACAAAACAGTCCTAGGAACACCCTAAACCATAAATAAACACGAGGTAAACAAATTAGTATCCTTTTTCTCGAATCCTAAAAATATAATGTGTCCGATTTCTGAATGTGATGAAATATAACCTGAAGAGACGACCAGCCCTTGGAGACGTCTGAATGCTCACTGTCACTCTCTGGTATCCATCCCCACAAAATTCTCCGGCCCTTGTTCTGATCATAAAATGTTTTAGAGGCGTAGAATTTTCCGTAATCATATCTCAATCCATATCCCACATCCAGCTCAGGTATATCCGGCTTCCATTTGTTAGTTTTCTCATCATAAGTTCCGATGGCATAGTAATCGATTCTAGTGTCATCCATACTAGCCTTCAACACATGTTTCACTTTCGGACCATTAGTAGATGTATCCAATCCATTTGCACTAATTTTCGACACAGGGTAAAAATCTACACACTCCCACATTCCAGTCCCAGGAACTGTATGCATATACCCTTCGATCAACTCATAATTCTTGAAGTCAACAGTGTCATAAAGCAATGCGATACCGGTCTTGTTATGCCTTGACCCGATCGTTATCCGCCATTTTCCCTCTGGTGTCAGCCAAGCAGTAGTTGGGTCACGGAAATCCTTTAACCCAATACCCAGTGGTGGAACCAAGACAGGATTGTTAGCATACTTAACCCACTCGAGTAAGAGCGGGTCAGATGCATTAGCAGGGTACGCAAGGTTTTGCACTTGAACCATGTTTTCAGTGGCACCAGTGTAAAGCATTACCAAAGTGCCATCTTTAAGAAATGTGGCTGAACCAGTCCAAACACCATTTATATCATACCATTGATCAGCTACCATTGCAAGAGGTAGATGGAGCCAATGGATCAAGTCACGCGACACGGCGTGTCCCCATACTATATCGCCCCATACTGCACCATTTGGATTATATTGGTAAAAGAAATGGTACCATCCCTTGTAAAACAACGGACCTACATATCGAAAGTACGCAAAAACAAAATCAGCAACTTTTATTCAATCCAGAGTCGTCAAGGCAAAATATCAATCATTAAAACTTAAGAGAGTTCTTACCATTAGGATCTGAAGCAAAAATCCCAGGAC
This sequence comes from Sedum album, assembly GCA_006409495.1. Lineage (NCBI taxonomy): Eukaryota > Viridiplantae > Streptophyta > Magnoliopsida > Saxifragales > Crassulaceae > Sedum > Sedum album. Next base: position 51,479 of record QZGG01001427.1, on the reverse strand, counting down.
CAGGCAACATCCACAAGAACAAAAAAAAACATCATCAGCCAACATCAAATAATATTCTGAAAATTACCACCGTATCATTTACATACATATTTTAAACAGTTTAGTACAAATTAGGTAATGAAATCCGGTGAGCGAGCTGCATTTTGCGGCCAATGAAAAAAGTAAGTTCAATATATTTAAAGGAATGTAAAATCCCAGTTCACTAATTTTGGATTATAGATAAGCATAAAAAGAAATCATAGTTGTCTCGATTGTAAAATGATGTATCTGGATCAGCAATTCTCAACATGACAACAATTAATAGGTTTACAAAATAGAAATAGAAAATTTATAAGTAATATTTGGATAAATATAGATTAAAGATAATAGAGAAAATTTGAGGAGGACATATAAGTGAGATCGTGAGACAAAATCTTCACGTTGATATTTAAAGAAAAAATAATCTTCAAATATACAATCGTCAGTATTTAATTAAATATCAATTATATTTTCAACCATTAAATTAATAAAATCAAACGATAAGAGTAACCTAAAGATAATAAAAGAAAAATCTGAATGTACCGTTCATCCAATTTTTCTCAGGCTGGAAATGAAACGCAGTCCGTTGCCAAGAAAGCATAGAATTATTCCACGGAAACGACGGCGTTCCGCATTTGCCTTCATCAACTCCAAGCAACAAATTCACATTCCGATTACTCTTTTCCGACACGCCTCGATCCTTTCCCCTTGACAGCACGACACGCCGTCCGCCACGCAGCAGACATTCATCGTCGGCAGAACGATCGGCATTGTGGGTTGAGAAAGGGTGTGCGAAGATTATAGCGAGGATTGCGGAGAGGAAAAGGAAGGAGGAAGCGATTAGGATGATGAGGTTGCGACGTGGGTTGATGAGTGGGTTTGTGGTTGTGGTGGTGGTGGGGAGGAGCGGCCTGTTTTGGTCGGAGATTGGGACGTATGGATTGTTGTTGTTGGTTTCATTTTCCATTTTTTTATTTTTTACTTTTTAATAATAAAAAATGTTGTTTTTTTTGTGTTGGGGAGAAAATGGAGAGGGGTTTAAAAAAGAAGAGGGTTGGAGAGATTTAGTGGATGGGAGGGAGATGGGTTTGGGGTTAGGATTCTTTGGTGATAAATAGATGATTGGAGAAGGAGAATGAGATGGTTGTGGTAAATACATTTTCTGTCTTTGAAATTTTATTCCATAAGGACTATCAATCTATATCCTTAATTTTATTAATTTAACTATTGATATTAATAATTATCATTTTTAGCCACTCCTGTATTTTGTAAAAACAATCGTCTAATTTAATTATAATTCAACTTTAATCTCAATTACTAGATCCATCAAATCAATGTATGAACTTATGCTTCTCCGTTTCACAAAAATTCTACGTTCCTTTAGAACTTGACTACATATTTTTCATCCATTTTTTTCTAAGTCAACGTTTTGTTTGTAGTTTTTGATTAAAATAGTCCTACCGAAATATTTGGAAAAATATATTTATGGTATCATTTTTGGATTTAATGCAGACTTATCCTTATCCAATTTGAATTTTTTGAGTGTTAATTATCAACAAGTTTGTAGACATTTCTAATCGGTACCTTCTGGTCAGGCGACTTTTCAAAACTTCAAACAAGTACAGTACTCTTTTCATCTCTGCCATTCCTTTTCCTTTTTATCAGCATTTCACAACGTGATTCACATTTTGTGAAGATTCTATATCCTTCGTAGTCGCTTAATATTTGTTCATTTTGATTATTTTATACCTTATAAATAATCAAAAAATTGAATATAAAGAAAGAGGAAGTATTAAATAAATATACAATTAAAAACCATATTGAATAAAAGAAAAATAATGATTTATGCAATGGTTTCAGCGTCGTATTTCCGGTTTTAATATTACCATTTATTAGATCAAATAAAAATCATATTAACACAATTACTTTTTACATTTTTGTTCAGCTAACTATTCCAGCATAGAGATGGAGCCGTTTTAGGAATAGCCAGGGACAAATAATTGACACTAAATAAAATACTTTTTGATTTGGCTTTGTTATATTACTCCCTCCGTCCCATTTTCTTTTTGGATGTCCCAAAATGATCTTTACATTTCTTAAAATAAAAACTTTTTTACCTCTACATTTACACCATTTTTCATACTTTTTATCTCACTCATTATCTTTCTTACTTTTTTCTCACATTTTTTAATTTTCTTAAAAACCGTGAAAGTTCTCAAATGGGACACTCAAAATGGACGGAGGAAGTAAAATATTATGAAAAATGATTTGATTGGGAAATTGAACATTGAGATCTTACCGGCTAGCCGTTCTGAAAATATAATTTATTCCAAGTGTGGCAGATAGAGGTGCACATGTGTAAAGCTATCTTTGGAGAAAGTCACGTAGAGATCTAGACACCAAAAGGGGAGGTTCATAATAATTGACACAGAGACAAAATTGTAGTACTAGGAACGTTACTCACCGTGTTACTGCAGAACACACATGTTGTATGAATCGTCTCATGTGTAGTATTGTTGTATCTTGTCTGCAAATTACTACAACGTTACAGATTCAATCATCAGATCTCAACAAAATTTATAAACAACAGTATCAACTAGACAAGTAAGATAAAGGGAAAGGCTATAAATGATATTTAAAAATTACATATCTAGCTCAGTTGGCAAGAGGTGAAGTTAACATGAATTCGATTCCTGATGGGGCATAACGCGGATTCTGTGGGATATAATAGAGGAGAATAGTTGATCCATTGCATGATAAAAATGACATTTAAATATTAAAAATTGTGAAGCAAATATTAATGATTTCAGTCCTGCAATGTTTGCTACTGTCCCATTCAGAATTACTGATGAAGGTGCGGATTCTGTAAGGAACATGAATGATATCAATAATTACTGAAAAACGTAGATGGCCATTCAAAGGTCCTTAAGTGGATCTTCTAAAAAGGATCATGTAAACTAGTTGCCTCCTCAGCCATCTCCTTGCTCTTCATGCCCTTCTCTTTCTTCTCCTCCTTGCAACTTCATTTCAGTCTGAGTTCTCCAGCCTTTCTATCAACTGACTATGTCACTGCGTTTCTTTTACATCTTTCAAAAAGTAAATGAGTTATCCAATTTTTTTCTAGGATTGTAAACCTTCAAACATAAAAAGTAGAATTCTACTTGACTTAAATATGCCCTTATTAGGATGATGGATGACGCTAGGGATATGAAGCACGGAAACGCGGGTGGGGTCTTCGTCCCCGTCCCGGAAACGTCCCCAAATGTGGAAACTCGATGGAAACCTCCGGAACCGCTACGAAACGCCTAGCGGTCGAAATGAAGATTTCAAACAATTGGAAATCCCACAATATCGCATCAGCTCTCTAATTTTATTTAATTAAAATAAATAAAAGTGAAACGCGACTTTTTTTAGAAAAATTAATAAAGAAACTATTACCAACTTACAACCCTAAAACGTGAAAGTTGTAACAGAGAGAAGCACAGTTATGATTTGTTAATTTTTTGTTAGTTTTTTTTATGACTTATTTTAATTATATTTCATTTGAATTAGTTATATTATTAATTTTTTACATTTTACACACTTCTATATTAAACTAACACTAAAAAAATTCAAAATCATACACATATTTCATATACGTTTCCTGCCGTTTCCTCTATTAATATTTTTGAGATTTCCCGTTTCCACGTTTCCTACCGTACCCGTTTCCCGTACCCGTCCCCGTTTCCGTGCTACTTACTAGGGTTCCAACCATTGGAATAAACTTTGTTGAAATTAGTGTTGGCGATTTTGACTTGATGGATTTATGGTCATTGGAACTGACAGAGCGTACATTTTGTACTGTCAGATACACAAGGTATTAGCAACCGTTGACAAGTATATGTGCCAAAGCATTTCCATCTCTAGAATGAAAAGTGAGGCATTGTGTAGGCAACATGTTTTGCATTTGGCAATTGGAGAAACAAAATCTTTACAATGAACAGCCACTAACGCAGCTCTGAGAATTTCTTGTAACTGCAAATTGCATCACAAATACTCGCATTACTAACCAACTAGGCGCATTTAAAAATTCTAAGAACAAACTGGAATACTGATTTCAATACCATACCTACGCGAAGTGAGCAAATATTTTTGATACAATATATTCAATTGATTATCTGTACACCACTCTTCCTTCATCTGAGACCGTCATTTGGATAGATTCCTCACAAACCGGTATAAAGTATAGCCAGCACCAAACAGTTGTAAATTCCTGAAAGTTTCACAAGAAGATATGATTTAGAGACAAATGTAATATATGAACACATATCACTCAAAATCCCCAAAAGTGCAGATATGAGACAAAAACATAAACCAAAGGGAAGTCTCAGCTCACCAACTACTGCGGAAACTTCAGCTAAGAGTTATTTTGGACCGCTCAAACTCAGCAACCAACTCAGGATCACTAAACCCAACAAGAAATTTTGCAATCCCCTCTAAAAACAGTGCAGCCTGGTATACATTCAACGCAGACAAAATATCCGACAAAACACTACTCCTCAACCTATTCGCATCGGCAAGTACACTCACCAACTCCTCCATCTCTGCGGTAACAGCCTCTCCGACCAAACTCTTCCCTCCATCCTTTCTCCCGTTCACACTCCCCCAACCCGCACCAACTTTCAATAACCCCTGCCTGCGCTCCCCTCCACCTACTCACCAACGCCGGAACCATCAACCTCAACCCACACTCAATCTGATCAATCCTCGAAACCAAACCCTTACTACCATTCTTCCAAGCCATCGCAACTTTCCAAGACCTCCCAAACATCTCCAAATTCTGCCGCACATCCTTAATACTCTTTTCTCCATCCTCCCCACAATCTCCACCTCATCATCCTCATCATCATCTTCTAAAAATGATCTAACCAAATTAGTAAACAAATAAGGATGAAAATCACCGAGCCAAAGAAACGGCTTTTCGACCGAATTTCGCCATTCTGGAAACAATAACTGCGACACATCATGTGTAGCGGCTAAATCAAGTGCGTCGTAGTACGACTGGAAATGCTGGTGGAGTGACTCAACGTGGGTGGCGACAAGGCTCGGAATCGGCGTCGGAGATGAAATCGATTCGGATAAAAGAGGTAAGAGCGTGTTCTTTAAAGTGATTAACCAATCGGCGTAGTAATCTTTGAACGGTCGATTGGACTTCTTGCGTGTGAAGAGCGCTGCGGATTCAGATCAAATTTAGAACGGTAAATTGCGATGAAATCAAAACCCTAGAATTTGAGGAAATCCGAAAGTGGAGATCGAATTAAAAAAACGAAGTTGTTACCACTTACCAACAGCTCTCATCATCTTCGCGGAAGAGAGCGACTGATTGATTTGAATTTGATGGATTTCTTGGGTTTAGGGTTTTGATTTTCCCGGGAAAAATCTGAGAATTCGTTAGATTGGGAATTCGATTAGCAGAAGACGATTTCGTTGAGAATTCGTTAGATTGGGAATTCGATTAGCAGAAGGCGATTTCGTTGAACGGAAATTTATAATTAGCGACGAGGTTTCGGAGGTATAGGTAATAATTTCCTGGACAAATGGTTTTCTTCCTGGTAGTTAAAGGGACCCGGTAATGATTTCCTGGACAAATGGTTTTCTTCATTGGTAAACATTTCGTTTTGGTGCGAGTATCAAAACGATGTCGTTTTAACGATTTATACTATAATCCTAAGTAGTTTTGAATGGATTCTTTAAAAGAATTATGTAGGTTTATCTCGTATCAAATAGTTTTCTGCATACGATCTGAATCCTAGTCTAAGGAGCTTTAATTTGGAAGACTTTTCCACAAATAATAGAGAATTATAATAGGAGCAATTCTGACTTTGACTACAAAAACCTAATCTTTTACTGAGATCAGGTTTTGTGACTTCATAATTTATTAAAGGAATTTTTGTCAAAAATCACCCTCTCAATAGCTTAATTTTAACGAAACCATCCCTTCAATTTTTTTTTGAGATAACCACCCATCAATTCCAAAATCGTTAAATCTTGAGACTCCATCGCCGGTTAACTATATTTTAAATCTAATTTTCAACCCTAAGAAACTAATCTAATAACATCATAACCCAAAAATAAATTAAAGATTAATGTTGAGAAATGTTACGATTCATTGAGTTTGTAGTGATAGATTACGGTTTGGGTTATGAATTTTGGATAATTCAAGCACAATTCAACAAGAATAAAGTCATATTAAGGTTAATGGTATTATTTGATAAGTATATTATTGAAAATTTGATAAGCATGGTCAACATAGTCAACGGCCAATTTTCCGGCAAAAGAAAATGGAACCGGCGAAGGGGTGTCACAATTTAACGATATTAGAATTGATGGTTCGTTATCTCAAACAAAAATTTAAAGTGGTGGTTTCGTTAAAATTGAGTTATTAAGAGGATGGTTTTCGACAAAACATCCTTTATTAAATGAGTTAAAACTTCCATGATCAACTAGAAAAATGGACTGAACAACTTCCGACTTCCGGAGACTGTATATTTAGGCCGTTTAGGGTGAGAGTCTTAAGTTCGGGTGTTCAAATAAAATTTTAAATGTTACATTTGTTTAGACTTATATTTCACATATTTCAACCAATAATGGATTTTAAGATAATAGCTTAAAGAGAAGCCATAAGCAATTAGTTAGGATTGCAGTGTATCAACAAACATCTCCAAGGGTATTCTCTCCACTATAGGTTACGTATAGGAATTCAAAATAGGGTTCAAGTGAGATCCAACACTTTATTTGAGAACTTGAGAGTCATCAATCTATCATGATCAGTTGGTGGAGAAGTTAGCGAATGGTGAAATTTCTATCGGAAAAGGATTGAATCAAGAAAAATCTTTAGCTCGTCCAGGAGCTACATGTTGGGGATCACATTACACGACCATTATTCATCTTCTAACGTTGTCGCCTTCAACTATTGAAGCTCTTGGAAATGTATTTCGAGATGGATCCGACTTGAAAATTCGTGGAGTTGCTTGTAGTTTGGTAGAAAAGATGGAAAGTTATCAATTTGCTTTCATTGTGCACTTGATGAAATTAATATTGAGATTGACATTGTCAAAAGTTTTGCAAAAAAAAGACCAAAATATTATGGAGGCCGTTAATTTGATTCATAACATCAAAATAAGATTGCTTACATTGAGGAATGATGGATGGAATGGACTTTTAGAGGACGTGAATACATTTTGTGACAAAAATAATATTCAAGTCATTAATATGGGAGATGAAATTCGAAGTCGCTTTCGCTTGAGTTGTGCTACTACAAATGACTTCCATCTTCGATTTGATATATTCTATCAGGTAATCGATATTTTTTGTATGACATTCAACTTTTTTAATATTTTTCTAATACTACTTTGTTTTTTAGGTAATCGATCGAATTAGTTTGGAAATGGAGAACTGATTTAGTGAATCGAGTACGTAGTTGCTCTCTTTTATCGGTTGTCTTGACCCCAATAATTAATTTTCTAATTTTGATTTACCAAAGATAATTCAGCTTGCGAAATTGTATCCACATGAATTTTCTAGGTGTGCACTGATGGAGTTGAAGAAGTACTGAAAGGTTGGATTTATGAGATGAGAGAAAGTAATTATTTTTCTTCCATACAAGACATTGGAGAGGTTGCTAAAGAGATGGTGAAAATGGAATATCACGCAATATTTCCCTTGGTATATCGTGTTACTGAATTAATTTTATTGTTACCAGTTACAACTGCCACTACGGAAAGGGCTTTCTCTACAATAAAGATTGTCAAGACAGATTTGCGAAACAAGATTGGAGATGAATTTGTCAATGACTGTTTAGTATGATATAATGAGAGATATGTGTTTAAAAGCATAGATAATAAAGTTATTGTGCACAACTTCCATAATATAAAGATTCGCAAGCAAGATTTACCTCTATCATCGCAACTCTAGAAAAAGTGATTCATATATGTAAAATAACCATAATTTTTTTATCTTTGTTATTTAAAATCCGACCCTTATAACCTGGTTGGATCCGTCAATGTATGTGAAACATAGCAATTAATCTGTTGACACAATTTAATGTCTTAATAAAATACAATCAAATGGGTTCTCAATTTCATCAAAAGGGATATATACACGTGATATGGCCTGTGAAATAAAATTTTCATTTTTGGCGCCAAAAGTACGCATTGCGCTCGCCGGAAATCTTTCAAGCTCCGGTGATTTCATCTTCTCCGACAAATCAAGCGCCAACGTCGTCAGGAATCTTAGTCGGATTGACGGTTGGTAAAGCAGAGGCTATGCAGCCTAAAATCATGAACTTTTTCAAGCCCACATCTTCCGATCTAGGGTTGGCATCAGAAGTGGATCGGCCCCAAATCAGCGTCACTTACGCGCGCAGGAAATCAGATCCGGATGCGTAAGCAACTTTACTCTTTACCTTTTTACTAACTGACTTTGGCCGTGAGTTATTTGGATGTGGAGCTTAGAATTGTGGTTTTGGAGATGTGTCATTTTGATATTCTAATTAGGGTTTGGAATTTAGATACTTGTGCACGATTAAAGTGTTGTGGCGTCTAGTGGGAGCTCAATGGTTAAACTATATAATAGAAGCTTGGTGATTGAATTCTGAATGCCTAATGAGTTTGCTTCTTCTTCGGAGAATTAGAGTGTTGTATTACAACTTATACTGCAGAGGTTGCAATTCTATCTTTGTGTTATTTTTGGGAATATTTTTTGCAGTTTTTTGTGTGTACTAAAGTGGAGCAGATAGTTGTATGTTCCTTTTTTGCTTTGTGTATAGTAAGTGAAGCGTTTTTTCTTCGGTTGTGATGCTCGGCAGGCGAATGGATGAGAGGTCGGAAGCAAAGGTGGAAATGGGCAGGGAAGTAGTAAACATGGCTGTAAAAAATCCCAAATCATTGGTTGGTAATAAGAGTTTAAACAAGAAAAGAAGCTATGCGCAGCTTCATCTGGATCTGGGTCAGTCTAATTTCAATCTACATTCTTGTTCGATTTGTGGGCTTAAATACGCTCCTGGTGAAACTGATGACGAGAAAGTACACACAACTTTTCACAAAAATTATACACATGGACTCCCGTTCAAGGTAAATAACTAGGGAGCAAGTCCTTTTATCTTGTGTGCTGTTAATTATCAGCTTCTTATTGAGCTAACACTGTTTATAGATATGTTTGATGGTCTGATCTTTGTTACGTAGAGATAGATACCTTCATTGAAGTATAATAGGGTAGTGCAGTTGAGTGAATGAAATATGATGGAAATGCTTGTTTGTATGTTTTTACAATCAAAATTGGAACAGCATTTGTCCATGCCATATTCTCTATTCTCCTTTTTCGGCACCTTTCAGCTGAATAACTACTTCTATTCAAATTTCAGAAATACAAAGCCTGGCCATGACCTTTTAGCTAATTTTCCTTATGTTAGGGTTGGAGCAATGAAAGGGTCATTCAGACGCCTTCAACTGACGGTCGGATTGTAGTGGTTCTAGATGGTGATCATCCTGCTCACAGAAATAAGGTAACATATTTGCAGTTAGCCAGTTACACCACAAAGCCTGTAAGAGGGTTAATAGAATGTGCCATGGTCCTCCCCTACAAGATGCTTATCTGCCTTACCTAGTAGAGAACTAGTTGCCAGGGTGAACCTTTTCTGGGAGTAAATATTGGTTTAATATGGATGTACTGCCTTGGCTTATCCTGTATTGATTCAATGCAGGTCCAAGAAGTTTTGAAGATAATGGAAGGAGATCTTGGGGATAGTGGGATCTATCATCAACTCTGCAAGGTGTGATTACTAATCTTGTTAGATCCCCTCGCTTATTTACTGTATTGCAAACCATCAGGACCTCACATGAAATAAATATCGTTCAATTACTGTAAATTAAGGGATTAATCAATTTCAATAGATATCTTATTTAGAAAGTTTTGTGAACATTTTGAACTACCACGCATGATGTTCATTTTCATTATATTTGACACTTTTCTGATTATTTTTCCGTCTCACTGATTGCTAAATGGGATACTAGAATTTACAGTACACACTTTTTTCCAATAACCTTGTTAAAAAATTCATATTTTCGTAGTGTCTTGGGAACACATAATACAAATTATTTTGAAAATTGTCTCCTATATTTTTTCCTAGTTCATTTTACAGTTCATGAGTCACGCTATGTATTCATTTTTAAAACTAGTGGGGCTTGTACGTAAGTTGACGTGCTTGACCTAAATGTTCTGCAGTTGATTAGTTAACCTGATTTTCAGGTATATCTGTTCATCTCATCACAGAGAGTGGCTGGCTGTCTAGTTGCAGAACCTTTAGAATTTGCTATAAATCCTCTCCAGTGTGTACAAGAAAAACTAATCAGCAATACAAAGAGAAAACAAAGACCAGCGACTCTCCAATTTGGCAGTATTCATTTCCAAAGAGAAGTCATCCAGCGAGTCTCTTCCACGATGGAAACAATCTAAGCAATGGGAACTGCAGTGGAGCTATACTTTGTGAAAAGGAAACTGTACTGGTAGCTTGCGGTGTACGAGCAATTTGGGTCACTCCATCTAACAGAAGAAAACATATCGCCACTCACCTTCTTGAAGCTGTAAGGTAGGCCTCCAGCGTACACTTCTTGCATTCGTAACCTTACCATCTCATGTTCTCATAGCATGGCGTTTAGATTTAGTATGAATAAATAGGATAGTGAAGAAGCATGACACATTACTTCGAGTACTCACACACGCAGTTTTTTTTTTGGATAAGTAACTCACACACGCAGTTTAGCTTTAAGAATTGTTAGTGACATCATATGTATGACAATATCCCACTCTGGTACACAAGTTCATTTGATTCATATTATACATGTCATTATACTGAAACCTCATGTGTTTTTCGGCAATGCAGGAAAAACTTTCTGGGTGGTGCAGTTCTTGAAAAGAATCAGTTGGCATTTGCCCAGCCAACCTCGGATGGTAAGGCCTTAGCAGCCAAGTACACAGGCATTGCAACTTTCTTGGTGTATTAGATTCATCAAACTTATATACACTGAATAATTATGATACATAACAGTATTGTATACAAGCTCGATTAATTCTTAGATCCCTCAATGAGGATCTCAAACTAATACACATTTGCAGGAGCTCATATGAAGTTAATGATTCAATTTCTTTCATTGGATTAAATTTTAAAGAGTTAAAAGGTTTACTACAACATATGAAGCTGAGTCCTGAACATAAAAAGTAGAAACTCTTTGGTAGGAATGTCACTGTGAAATTATTTTAGGCTGCTGTGGTACAAAGATGGAAATGTAAACCTGAAGTGCAATGGTCTCTTTGCTTTACATAACACAACAATTTGCTTGTTGCTCGAGCATCTCTGGAGATCTGTGTGATATTCACAACCAGTCAGCTCAGGGTAAACATGAGAAGATACATTGTGTAGATATAACAAATCAACGAATCAAGTAGTTTTGCGAAATAGTATACTTACAATTGCCCAAGGCTTGCAAAGTCAAAGTCTGGAGCTAGCTCTTGAACAATGTCATTCGGAGGTTGACCACATTCTTGCATCTTCTGCATGAGATCGACTATCTTTGCATAGTTGTTAGGATCAGTCTCGTAAACCACATTCAGCTCTTTGATGAGTTCATTTTGGTGAGAGTACCGCTCGTAGTCCTCAGAGCTTAGACTGGCCTTGTGGTCTTCCAACCATTTCGGATACCTTTCTCCGATTTCTTTCATGGGTTCATGAAGAATCTCCTTTGACAGCAACTGTTGCATCATGGTCTCAACAATTGACTCCATGTCCTGCAGAAACATTGATAAGTCCAAATTAAAATTTATGATAGGGAATACTTTGAGCAAAACCAGGGTCAATAGCAGTTAAAATTCCAAGTACTTTCAATACTATAGTATCATCAAAACATCTAGTTAGACTTGAGTGATGCGTCAAACAAGCCAATAAGGATGTAGCTGCAATTTTATACTTGAAAGTAGGTAAAGAAGTTTCAATACTCATTTTAAAGCACATACGTCCGGGTTACACTACATTATATAAATAACAATAGTTTATGCTAACAAACATGTAGCTCGAGTCTCTACCCAAAGCTTCACTGCCTTCAAGTATGCATACCAACGTCTGGGTACTAGTTTTCAAATATACTTGCCAATTATCACGATTAACAAACAAACATAACCCATAAAAGTGGCCTTGTCAATTTAAATTTTGCTTGAGAAGTTTTTTCAGAAAATGCAAGCCAAACAAAATTATTATGTGTTTTAAAAAACTAGCTTAATGACAAAAGAAGCAGTGCATGTTCAATAGAGGCCACTAATTAACAAAGTAAACTGATTTCCAAATAACTACTCAGTGGCCAACACTATATACATAGTCATCAGCTGCCACTGCGGTACACCTACAAAGGCTTCTACAGAATAGTGTCAGCGATTAAACATCAAGAGCGCTAACAGTAGCATTGTCCACAAGTTCTACCAGTAACAAAAGCGAAGTAGCACGGCCATCAAAGACATGGTAATTTCTTACACATACTAACATTGATTCTACAATAATTTCTACAGGATGTGTCAGGTATGTGCATTTTCAAACATAAATAAATTACCAAGCTCAAAAACCGTGCAGGAGCTGAATCGAACATTAGATCGTTTTAATATATCTTACTACCAGTCCTACTAACCACACTGCTGATTTATGAAGTAAAAAAGCTACCACGTTTTTTACTTACGCTAATTTTTAATGCCAGTTGCCAACACAATCTCAATAATCATTATATAAGCAACTTGATAATTAATAAAATAATACAAGTCATCAACAATAAATTACCTGAGAACCAGCGAGCTCTTCAAATTGCTTAACCCAATCCTCCATCATTGCATCATTCCCAAACTCACTACCGATAACACCAGGTTTCGCGCCGGTCACCGACTCCAATCCTTTAACAGCTTCCCTAGTCTGCTCCCTCAACTTATCCAGCGCCTCCGACACATGGGATTCTTTCTTAACAACCTTTTTCTTTCCCTTCTTACTCCTCAAATCCGGTAACCCCGTTCCCAATCCCTGCACATCTGCAGGCATAGAACTTGAAACCGAACTATCCTTTTTCTCCCCACCATCAACACTCCTGGTAAAAACATTAAACATCGATCACATAAAATCAACCCAAGAAACTGCTAAAGACAGTGATGAAATGAAGCTACATGCAGGAGCAACCTTTGTCACAAAATCTAATTTAGTTCTAACTTATATCCAAAAAACAAAATCACTCACAAATAACCTCCTACCATGCAGGAGGCCTTTCCCTATTCCCTTTCCTACTCTGCATGTGGTGGAGTCTTTCCAATGTAATCGTTTCGGTTTCGAAGGTGATGTAACAGTGTAGTTTCGATTGAAGGTCATGTAATAGATTGGTCATGTAATGGTATAGTTTCGATAGTAAATTGTAATGCTCGAATTCAGCTTGTAATATACCCATTGTAATATAAAAAACTGCTACCAAAGCTATAAAAATTGAAAAAGATGAAACCACGCATCACCAAAATTCAAGTTAAGATTAAATTAAGACCAAACCTGATTCACATCAACCCCACATAAATTAACCACAAAAATGCTCAAAACATTGATGAAAAGGATAAAGAAGAAACCTTTGAGTAGCAGAAGTTAAATTAAGGTTTTGGAAATCATCCAAAGCGCCTACAAAAAAACCCAAAATAAAGATCAAAACTTTATGATAAATAAAGCAGTTGAGGGTTTAGAGGGGTCACATACTATCGAGCAATTCATCCAAATCATCGTGATGATTGGCGGCCATGGATGACGGTGGCACCCAGAAACGACTCTGAGCGCAGATGGGTTTTGCAGATTCCGTTGAATCGAGAGTAAACTGGGGTTGAAAATTGATGATGAAGAGGGAGACGATTTCTTTGGACGAAGGTTAACCAGCGGTATCGTGTCGACAGATCGGACGGTCAGGATTTCACGTGATGAGAAATTTAGGAAATCGAGTTGAGGTAAGAGATAAGGATTCTCATATTTAATTTTTGGGTTAATTACAAAATTTACAAAATAATTCGGATTATCACCTAATTTAGGGATTCGGATCCGGTACAGCGTACAACATTATGCAGCGGATCCAAAACACAGAGTTTAACTGAAAACTGCGTAGTTTAATTTAAATGCTTGTAAAAATATGTCGTTTTACTAAAACTCAATCTAAAAATTATTGAACCCTTTCTAAAACGACGTAGTTTTATACCTGAACTACGTAGTTTTACGCCTAAACTCTGTGTTTCGGATTCGCTGCACAATGTTGTTCGCAGTACGGGATCTCATTCCCTAATTTAGGCCTATCTCGATTTATGCATCACAAATATATATTAAAATTTTAACGCTCTTAATTATTAATTAAATTTTTTTGAATTTCGTCCAGAAATCATAAAGCGAACAATTAAAATAATCTAGTCATTTAACTTAAATTAATCGGAACATTTAATTGTATTTTGAAATAATCCAACACTTTAATTGAAAATTGAGATGATCAAACTCAAGGGAAAAGTTCAAGAATGATGTATAACAATTTGTAAAATGATAAGCTACAATTTCAATCATTGATTACTAATAATTCATCGGATGAGGTAGATGATCGATTTTCCAGTTTTGTATTCAATCGAAATAAATTGGACCGTTTCATAAAAATAACCGTCAAATTCAATAGTCCGTATTTTTGCAAATCCAACAACCCAATTTAATTAAAACCAACTTATCTCAATCATCGGATTAATCAAATCAACAGTTGAGACTATGTTCTTCCATCTTATAAAAAATTATTGCCCTCTCGATATAATCCCTCAAACTCTATATTTGAAAATTGAGATTATCCACCCATAAATGAATGTAGTTGATAGTCGAAATACCTTTTTATAATTTTACTAATATATTACTATAGAGTTAGATTCAAAAGGAACATAGTTGTGCTCTGTTGGTTTAGAGACCTGACAAAAGAATCTCAGGGTCAGGGTTCGAACCCTACTAGTGATTTGAATAGAATTCTCATGTATGAGATCTTAGACGAATTATACCCATTGTAACCACTACTCAGTGCAGTTGACCACACCACGCCATGGACAGTCCTCTACATTTATGATCATAATGCTTCCTAAGTCCTAACCAAGCTTCTAAGTATTTTTCTACTGAAAGTTTGGTGCACTGCAGTTGTGCTTGTTTTGATCGATCAGCTTTTAGATGAAAATATTAATCAACCACAAAGAGAATATTAATTAGAGTGTAGTAGTGTGAAAGAGTAGAGAGTTGAGTTTGCTGATCTATTGGTGGAAGAATGCTCGTCACCTGCTCCATTTATGTTCCCCAAACAAATCTATCTTAAACCTCACTGTCCCTATCTTATTTTAGAACCTTAAAACTCTTGGAGCCTACACTCCATCTGTATGGAGAAGCGCTAATGCAAGCTGTGTGCTAGCAGGTTTGGGAGTGGGTGAGCTCTTGGAGGTCATATGAGGACTCATTTCACCATTCTACCAGTCCCAACCAAGACCTTTTTAAGTCATCAGCTAGTCATGATCATCACATGAAAGGCGTGTCAGTAGATGATCATGTAAGCTTAACACAACATTGTTGAATGTTGAGTACTCGCCGCACACATCCTTAGATGGAGGAACAAATCCAAATGATAATCCTTTAGCGGTTGGTTTAGGATGTGTAAGATGAAAATTAAATATGGTCCGTAAAGAATCACAAAGTCTGAAGTGCTACGGTCAAACATTCAAGTACTAGTTCAGGGATTGATTGAGATCCAGTGCAGCGAAAACTATTTAATACGAGCCAAAACTACGTAGTTTTAGTAAAGGGTTCATTCAAAACTAAATAGGATTATAGTAAAAAACGTCAAAACGACGTCATTTTTACCCGGATCTGAATTTCCAGATGGATCAAGATCATGAGCTGCATTTCAGATTTTTCATTAAAGATTGTGAGGCATAAATCACTTGAAATCTAAAGGATCGACAAACATCTTCTATAAAAGTGACATGTTCCCTGACAGTGTCAAAAATGAAGCTGAAGAAATCAGTATTGAAAGGTTCAAACCTACAAAGGAGATGGGTCAAAATCAAACGGCATCTAATTACGAACTTGGATTCCTAAAAGAGAAACACTACAAGTATAAACACTTATACATAAATGGACATCATTTCTATCTAGATTTTCAGACACTAACAATCACAACAGTGCTCATCAAGCCAAAACTACTACTCTCAGTCACTAGCTAATATAAGTATAGTAGTAGCATATTCACATTCATTGGACGATCACTATCCTTATTCTATACTACTTGTTGCTCACCACCTGCAAATTGCTTAGCTATTTCCTGATAGCAGCTGAAGACACCTTTGCTATGCTTAATGAAGTCTGCAGCCCTTCCAGCAGCTGTCTCAAATCAAAAATTTGCATCGTTGGTGTTAGATTAAATATTCACTTGGATATGAGTGCAATCAAAGACCCCCAAAGAAACACATCCATTAAATTGCATCATCAGGAATGACACTAGATTATTACAGCAAAGAAAAGATTGTTATGAAAACATACCCTGGATGTTGGTTGAATTCTACGGTTGGATCTGCGAGGCTCGGCAGCATCAGGACCTTCTTGATGCGTTGTCCCACTAAACACATTGTCCTCTTTGGCATTGGCATTTTTTACATTAGAGAGTCCGAGTTTCCCCCTACTGGCTCTTTCAGACTTCTTGTTCCCCAAAGCTGACCTCTTGGAAGAAGGATCACTAGTAGGGCGAGCTAGAGAAGAGATTAATATTGAGTCATCAGTAGCCTCATCAGCAACGGAACATGATTCAGGTTCAGTCTGTTTCTCAGTTCCAGATGCACTGTCATTGTCCGCCGTGTGGCCCAACTCTATACCCTCATCAACTTCTGATGGAGCTGAAATTGCAGATGAATCCTTTGGCTTGGATCTAGATGTTTTTTGCTTTGCTACAGTTCTCGGATTGATATTTTTCCATCCATGTGGCCCTTGAGAAATTGGGATCCTAGTTGTTTTGCGAGGCTCGTTTGAGTTACCTACGTCCATGAATTTCCTTTTCTTTCCAGGTTTCGGAACACCAAATATAACTTTTGATCCCTCTCTCAAACCAGTGCGCACCATTCGATGGGTATTGACCTTGACATCATCTCTAGAGCTCTTCCCAACATTGAATTTTGTCTCAATCTCTGACAAGCCCACCAGACTTGATTCTAGCACCTTATCCTTTACTTTGACATCTGCCTGAGGGCTACTCAACCTCTGTCGCTTCCCCACGGGAGTATTATTCTAGATTACAATTGCACCATTATTACAAAAACAACCGAAACTACTGAAGATCTTGATTATCCAACAATTGGTATCATGTACAGAAGATACATAAACAAACCTCATGGTGAGACCGAACACTCTCACTTGGGTTGGACCACTGGACCCAAGCTCCATCTTTCCAGATAAGTGAAGGACGTAGGTTCCAAGCTTTCACAACACGTGTCTCTCCCTGAGCTGTAGCCACACGAATATTCAATATACAATCAACTAAAGTCAATCATGCCTACGATATGAAGTAGAAGCATCATGGCTTAATAAAGTACCAGGAAACTGGACAGTCAATGACAGTCCATCCTTGCCGTTCTTCTCAATGATAAGTCCTTCCCACCAGCTGTTAAAGTAACCAAAAAATTACAAAAACAAACTTGAGGGAAAACACCTCAATTAATGGCAGGTTATGACCAAATCATCTCATAAGAAAAATTAATAATCAGACTAAATCAGTAAGAACGAAGAATCAGCCAAAGCCCAAAACGCTGATAACTAAACTCATTAAAGTTACATCAGCTATCAACTATTACAAACGAACTTGCTTTCTAGACAAAAGTCAGTGAAACAGAAGATTCAATGCTGAGGTTATTTGAAGTTACCAATAACTCAACATATTAGCCATTACAATTTCATCTGCTAGGAACACAATGAAGCTACTTCCTTATAGACAACACATACAAGTAGACGAGTGTTTTCCAATCAATATATATATGAATATGAGTGGTTTTGCTGTTGTACAAAAGCAATGACTAGTGGCCGCAAAACAAAACAAAAAAATCAGTAAATTTATCCCAGTAGTCTGATTCTCATCAGAATATTATTTTTCAGAAAATAATGGCCAAAGAGGTATCTTTTCTGATAGATCAATGGACAACATTGAAGTATCAAAAAAAGAACTGACTAAATTACCAATGGCTTCCAAGAATTTGGAAAACCCTATGATGCAGTGCAGTTATTGTAAAATATCCAAGATACAGCTCTTAATGGCAGAGTTAATTAAGATGTATGTGTAGCAAGATAGAGAATCGGTGTACTGAAGCACTAAACTGAATATTGCACTTAAAAGAAAACATTATACAACGTTCAGAGGCTTAGGCTTACCAGTCTTGCATCCACGCATCAACCTTGTCACCAACTTCCCAGGAACGGCGCCCAATTGCACTTCTCCTCCTTTTCCTTGCACCATCAGAAGGAACAATAGTCATTGGATGTGCGATGCGCACTATTGGGGCAGTATTATCCTCAGATGATAAGGATATCCACTCTTTATATTCCCCTAACAAGAAAAAATGAAGGACCTTTATGACTTCCAATAGGTACACACACCTTGACATGCCCTATTGGATGATATTTATACACAATAATATAAAAACAAACCCGGATGATAATAAAGTTTTTCGTAAAACTGAAGTATTTGACAGAATGCAAAAGAAAGAAGTATTTATTACAACCACTTGAAGTATCGGTGAAAGGGCCATTCCTTTACATTGATTAATTTCTGTTTTCTCCTTTCATTAAGTTATGTTCAGTTAAACTAAGTTTATTTCTGCTCGGGATGATTTAATCTACTAATACCGCCATTGTTTTATAAAACTGTTGGAAAGTGTGAAATATATACCATAAAAATCTGACTGGCATGAGTGTTATGTTAAGCAACATAATTTTTTATCACAGCCACGAGCTGAGGCCCATAGCAATACTCAGTAGTCCACACACAATGTTTCCAGTAATTCTAAAATATTAATTTAGACCGGTAAGATTATTGAGGTGTGTATCCGTTTATCATTTGTCATCCATCCATTTAATTTAATCCATTTACCATTCATTTAATTAAATGGATATAGTCACTAATATTCATTAACCATCCGTTTAATAAGCGGATGAAACAGATGAACCATATCCATTAATCATCCATTTATTAAATGGATGAACCACTATTTTTTCCATTCGTTTACAATCCATTTACCATCCGTTAAACATTCTTTTACAAACAACTCATAATTTTATAAACGGATGGTATATAGATAAACATATGATAAACGGATTATCCATTAAGCCGTCATCCGTTTACAATCCGTCTATCCATTTTGACAAATCTACGTAAGATAGAGATAGTACTTTTGAATGTTCACTAAATAGAATTTGGCCATGCTTTAAATATCATATGAAGCATGTGAGGGTGCAGTTAGGACTCATACAAGTAACACAACCAATAACATGCATAATAGACTTTTAATTGAGTGTACCATAAGAACACATAACTAAATATGTATATCAAATTTCAGTCAACTAATATTGTAGGGAAGACTGGAACAGCAACTTACCTCCCCCTGATTGTTTTTCTATGTAACTAAGGCAGACTTTGTCATCTTTTAATTCCAACACTCTTGCAGCAAACCAGGCAGCCTTGACAGGGCCCCACTCCTTAAAGACCTGCAGCCCGAAAAACACTATATTACTTTCAAAAAGAACTTTGATGTGAGAACTCATCTTACACAGTGACATGCATCAAAAACAGATACAATGATAACCTTTGATGCCTAACCTCAACAACAGACCCTTCCTCCATATGATTGTTGATTGAGATCTCCACTAGATTTTCAGATTCTTGACAGGAAGACATAGGAGAAGGAGATTTCTTTTCACAAACCAATTCTGGGCAAACCACAGCATTTGCATTTAAATCTTTATTCCCATTAGAAGCAGAAACAGGATCCGCTGTTGTCATCTGTGCATCAACATTTTTCAATGATGCCAGTTCTGGAGCAGGTTGAATTTCAGATTTGGTATGCTGGGATGGCTGCGAGATTAAGCTTCCATCTTGGGGCGTCTTAGAAAAACTCAAATGTGCACCATTGGCTTCATTATTAAGTGAAGTTTCCTTGGTAAGGTTTGATATTGCTATCTGTTCAGGGGGTTGTTGAAAAAGTTTCCAGCAACCCTCTGGCCCTGAATTCACAAGTGCACTAACAGGCAGCGGATCTCCCATAGCAACAACCCTACCAGCTTGTGCTACTGCTTCAGCAGCTAGCTCAGCTGCTTTGACAATAGCATCCAAGTGTTTAGCATGCTTAGATGCAGCCAAAGCAGATTCAAGCTTCCTCTTAGCAGCTTCCTTTGCTGCACCGATAATAGAAGTTGAAATGTTCGAACTATTCTCGCCTTTCAAGATGAAAGCAGGGGTGACCTCATCCAAAAGATTCACACCATTAGAAAATGCCACCCTGTTGACAGATCCAGCTTTAATACGTTCACTAGAGACCAAGGACTCTTCAGCCATTAGTTTCGCTTGCAGAGCTGCTTCAGAAGCTAATCTGGCAGCAGCTGCAGCCGCTTTGGCTACAGAAACCGCTGCTGCTATTGCAACAGCTGCAGAAGCAACTTTACTTTCAAGGCCTGCAGGGAGTCCAGAATTCTTCTGTTTTTCTAATTGTTCCCAAACATGCCGACTGTGACTAACTGCTGCGTCTGCACACGCAGCAGCCTCCTCTGCGTGAAACTTAGCCTCGTAAACTCGATGGAGGGTGTCTTCAGATGCCTTGTCGTTTTTACCAGCATCTTTGTCCTCAGTGAAAATGCGATCAGAATAAAGTGCTGGTTCAATAGAATGTGAAGCTGGTTCCAATATCTGACTAGCCTTGTTAGATACTGGGACTTTCTTTGGCTTCTTTGCTTTTGATTCTATAGCTATCTGGCCAAGAGATTTATACACCTGGGTTTCGCCAACTATCTCAGAACTTATTACAGGTGCAGCAATACTAGACGGCAACGGACCTGCAGATGAATGGTATGCATCAATATATGGAATCAGAGATGACTCTTTCAGAGGCATCAACTTGACAGGTTCAGCACCAGGGAACACAGAAAACGAAATATTTGGATCCCAAGGAGAATTTTGAGCAGAAGACACACTGGGTAAAGGATGAGAGGCATGGGACGACCATGTATTAACATGTCCCGTGCTTTTCTCCAGAGATTGAAGGGGATACAAAGGAGGAAGTGGAATATGATCAACTAAGGAAGCTCGGTGCATTTCACTGATTTGCAAGCCGTCGGGGATAGTGTTGTGCATATTCCAAGAAGGAGAGGACAATGGTATCATGGGATTCACTCCAGCTGAACCAAGAGGAGCATTACGTTTTCGTTTAGTTGTTTGATTGGGCGTAGACCTACCTGTAAAATTCAATCAAAGAATACGTAAGCAAATTTTTTCACTATAAGAAAGTGGTATATCAAATCATAAAACTGTTAGTTGCGATTTCCGAAGCACCTGAACTTTGTTGCGCTGGACTCTTCAAATTGGTTTGTGATATTTGGTTATGAATCCTCTCTAAGCACTTTCGCCAGGGCTTCTCCCATAAGCCTTTTCCACCATCTTTCATATAAAGAGAGAAATTACATGATATTACTAGACATAAAGTCATTCCTATCATTTTTATTTAATGAAGAATATTGGTTCAAACGTATAACTTACCAGGCCCCCCAAAAGCAGATTTAAGACATCCTTCATCAGGAGCATTCCCTTGTCTGCATCGACAAAATTCCAATAATAGATGATATCATTTGCAGTATACGAATATAAAGATAACAGTAGCATTCTCATTTTGTTCATCTTATTTGCCGCTCCCAAGCTACTCTTATTTGTGATGGCTTTTATAAGTTTGTCGTATTTGACGTTGTTATTCTCCCAATACAAAGTCTTACCAACAGTGCAAGCAAACAATCAACACAATTTCAACAGCGTAGAAACAAAATAATAAGAAGGAAAGAAGAAAATTATAAGAAGCTAAGAAAGAAAAAAGTCTGTAAAAGCATCATCTAACTAATATAAATACCAAGGTTCTAAGTGATTCATGTAGGCCGGTTTTTACCCAAGCCTTCTCTTTATAACCCTTTATATTCATGTTTGTATTATTATCTATCAGTGCCTAGTTGCAAGTTTGAATATAATGTACAGCACAGACAAAGAACTCTAAAGCTGGCATTAAACATGTTCATACATAAATATATATGGGGTTATGATCATGTGAAACATATTATATATGTAGACGGTAGGATAAAATCTGAACTTCGATTAATCAACGGTTGAGATTAAAGATGAATTTTAATTAAATTAGACAACTCGATTTGCAAAAAAAACGGTAAGGTTGGATTTGACTGTTATTTTACATTAAATCTCAACCATTAGATTATAATTAATCAAAGGCCAAGATTTTGTCTCACCGTCCTACGAAAACTTATCCGGCCTCCCAGAGTTTTACCCTATATAATATATGACGTAGGATCAAGTGAGACAATTAAATAAGTGTGAGACAATTAAATAAGTGTGAGACCAAAGAACACCATCTCATCTGTTTCTTTTTATCAATGAATGGATGAGATTAAAAGATTAAAAACTACTTATCTCAAGCCCCGCATTTTGCAAACACTTATCCCCTACTTTAATTAAATATATATTAAAATAAACAGCTGTGATCATGTCTCATGGTCTCACAAAAAGATATCGCCTCTCTAGATCCTAACTCTATAGTAAATATATTGAAAACCTTTACGAGAAAGCAATATAGCAAAGAACTTACATCAAAGACCCATAGACGAAAATTTGTGCACGAAGTTGCAGGTGCTGCAAGTCAGTGAATGGCTGCTGGAATGATGCATGCTGAAATGCTGAAAAATTTAACGTTGGCAAACTAGATCCTACAGGGGTTAAGCTATTAGCTGGCCTCTCTCCTCCATCCAATTGTTTCAATAGACTTGCTGCATCAGGCTGGTCTCCTTTTTTGCCAGTTTTACGAGCAGTTGATCGCCTTTTTTTAGGCTCCGAAGACTCTTTAGCTCCTTTAGAAATCTTTTGTGATACTTTTTTGTTCTTCGGAATCGGGTTTAATGTAGCTTCCGAACTCACTACAGTCTTTAAAAACAATGAAATCAATACACTCTTATCAAACTATGATACATATTACAGAACAGTGACATGTGAGAGATAAATGGAAGTTACAGTTGAGATAGTTTTTATCATATGAAATAGTATAACCTACCTCAGGTGCAGCTGAATCTTGAGACATAGTAAATGAAGGTGAAAATTTGTTTGTGTCTCCCTCAGAAGTAACGGGCAGATCAAATGAAAAACTATTATCTTTATTAGAGATACTAGTTACTTGAGGTTGAGGATCTTGGAGATGTTTGCTCTCTTCGTTTATAACTGAATATTTAGCTTGGGTTGTAGAACCATCTTCATCTCCATCTTCAAGATCAAAACAAATGACACTCTGATAAGGAGGCTAATATGAAAACATTTGAAAGTAACTTTTTCGCTTTCTTTTAAACTTAGGATTCATACTATTCCTAGTTAGAGTATGTTGAATTTATTGTCACTCATTCACCTTACTAGTGATTAAAAGAAACAGAAGGGAAACTTAATTTTTTTCTCTTTTAGCCGCGCACTAGTAAATTCTGAAAAACAGGTATTGTATGAAGACAAGGAATCAACTTACATCAATAAAGGGAGGCACTAAGACCAAACTACACTTCATATCAGAGTTCAGGTTTGGCTTCAAATAATTTAATAACCTTGAAATATCAATCACTAAATACCACCACATCAACACACTGCCTCATTGTGTTATGCTATAATAATAACAAGCCTAACTAGCTCAAGCTAGAGCAACTTCATTATTTCCTTCCAAATGAATCACAAACCATCAGAGGAAAAATATCTAGCGAAACCTCACTAAAAACAAAAAATGGAGGGAACAAGCAAAGCAACAATCTTAAAATCACCTGCACGCACTAGCAGTTCACCTTGTGTAAATCCTTTATCAGGTGTTTCTTTATTCGATTCTTGAGCAGCCACCACATCAGCACCTTGTGTCACGTTTGGACCCTGATGAGAGGCCGATTTTTGAGTGACTATGTCACCAGTCACCGTGCAAGCTTCAACTTGACTGGGTATATCAAAATTATCCACTATTTTATGTCCCAAGAGTTCGCTTGATGGCTGCTTTGTAATACTAGAACAAGCGAGCAAGGCAGACTCCATCGACTTGCCAATCTCATTACCATCTATATTTTCTATTTTATCAGCAACTGCAACCTCAGCAATTAATCCTGTTTCTGGAAAAAATCCACACATAAATCTCATTAGAAGCCTATAATTAAATACATGAAAATACGAAGAAGTTCAAGAGGGACAAGTAACATTTTGTAAGACGGTGAGACATAATCTAAACCGCTGATTACTAATAATCCAACGGATGATATTTAATCAAGAAATAACCATCAATCTATCCGCTCGTGTTTTTTTGCAAATTCACCATGAAAACATATAACCAAGATTACCTATATTAGCTTCAGAAACAGCATCAACTTGTGCTTTTATGGCAACATCATCATCAAATGGTTTCTCAGCTTCTACAGGGGAAGGAATATTTGTCTCTTCGCTACGGTTACCCTCGTTGATTTCCGCGTCCAATTTCACCACATTAATCTCAACATCTGGTTCTTCTCGAGAGCTTGCATCACCCCGCTCATTTAGGGCATTATTCACTGTTACAACTGGCATAGCCACACGATCATCTTTGCTTACTAAATCCTCAGTATCCATATTTTCAACAGTCACTATTGCCACCTCATTAGACAACACATCGCTCACTTCACCAGCCATCTAAACTCAGCTTCGGATTAACAGTAGCACAAATTTGCGAACTTTTCAAAATCCTATCAACAGCAGAAACAATCAATGAAAAAGCCCTAATTTACACGAACCGATTTCCGGCCAAGAACGCATCAGAGAGAGTCAAACTAGAGGAAGACTGGGAGAAGCAAAGGTCGGTTTCGGCGGAGAGTAGCTTCGAATTCCGATTAGGAGAAAAAGTCGATGGCTGCATAATTGGGAATTTTCATCTTCAGCGACACGACGCGGATGCTTGAGAACATCTTACATCTGTCGATGAATACTGACCGTTGGATTGGCTGTAATCTGACCATGTTGTGAGTTGCTAATGATGACATGACACGTGGACAAGATATTACACGGTTATCATTTACTCCAATTGTTGATTTTTGATTAATTCGTCACCTTTATATTAGAATTGTTTGTAGATTAAATTAGGCAATCAGCAATTTTATATTTTATTTATTTACATTCGACGATTTTTGTTAAATTTGATTTTTATTAATTGGACTTTTGGTATTTTTATTTTTTACAGATATTTTATATTACCAAAACACCATTGATTTGCCTCTATTTAATTATTAATATTAGTAATCGTCTATAACTCAACCATTCTGCAATAATTTATGAATCAATTATTTGAATATTGCTTTATCACATAAATTTATCTTCCATCGTGATCTCAATTTTTGGTCGTGGTATTCTTGGTGCAAGTGAGAATTTAATGGGAGATGCTTACAAAGGATTCATTCTCTTTATCAAGATGCAGTGGCATGCTTGACCAGTGGAATTTGAGATTTTGTCATTCTTCTTTAGTTGAATTAGATGAAATGAGGTCAAAAACTAAGCCACAACTATGACTGGCTGCACGGTGTGACTGCAGAAGTCAGTAGGGAAAGTGATCGAGATTTGAGGAGAAGGTCGAACGAATATTATAGTGAATGCAATTTCTTCTTTGGAGAATGATATTTGGACAACGGCGATACGTACACCTTTCTCTAGGTTTCATATAAATATTGCGGCGTGTCGTCTGACTCTCAAGTATCGTACCAGGCACGATGTGTTCGTGAATTCTCAAGCATGTACGATATATGTGCGGTTGCATACTTCCGAGACAGCCAGCGATCATTTTTCTCATTGTCGTGATGGTGAAAGGAGGACCAGGAGTCATAATGCAATGAAAGATGCGTATTCACTTTTTTCACAGAAGCTCGTAGCAAGCCTTCTCAATGGGGAGAAAAGCCGACGGATATTTTAGTACCTTCGTGGGAGATCAATCGAGATCTTTGTGTGGATGTGTTTATAGTATTTTTTTGTGGGAGGTGCGTGAATAGTCTGAGAGGCAGCAACGAGAGCTGAAGAAATAGCGTCAGGGAGGCAGCTAGGAGAGCTAAAGAGAGATCGTCACTGGAGGCAGCTAGGAGAACTAAAGAGAGGAAGATTGCTAGGTATGAGGTTATTTGGTCAGATGTAGCTAATGACTTGTTTTTCTACCTTTTATCATAGAATTTTTAAAAGGTTTTGGAGCGAGAGCGGATCAGCTAATCAAGACGGTGGTGGCGAGGTCGGATGAGGCCAAAGGTATTTGTTTTCGATAGCTTTATCTATTTTGAAATAGAAGTTTCTTTAGTCTCGTAGAAAGTTTTGGCGGACAGATTTCTAACAAAATGATTACAACTAGATTATTCGACTTGCTCTTTATTAAGTTTTCATATATAATTGTTTTAATTAACTTATAAGATTGACTTTTCCTCTTTTTTCTAATGGATCTGTGTATTCAAATAAATAAATGTTAGTCGTGTTGAGATATATTCAAAACAGTTAGAGGAAAATGAGTGATTATTAGTTTAGTGAATCCTAATAGTTAGTTGGTGGTTAATTTTTCGTAATTTATTTAAGTTATGTTTACAAATGAATAAATATTAGAGTGTTTTCTTAATATCCTTATTCGATACTAAAATTGGTATCAGAGCCAGACAATTTCTATAAATCAACGGTGGTAGCAATTTGCTATTGTCCACCAATTAGAGAAATTTGGAGTACGGTGGTGGACAATTTGTGTCAAAGTCTCTAGGTTTAGGAAGAGGTGTAATGAAATTTTTTGATGAAGGATTTAAGGAGTTTGACGTTGATGCCATTCTGATCGGGATTCATTTTGCCAAAAGATGTGGCTGATTACTGAGGATAATTCTGGGTTAGATTTGTGTCCTATTGTTTTAGTATAAAGGGTTGATGGAGACTGAAGAAGTTCAACTTCGGAAGAAATAGTTTGAGTGAAGCACTTTAGAAGAAACCGTACGAGTGAAGTATCTTGACCAAAACGGTGTGAATGAAGCACCATTGATGAGCAGCTTGTAAACTGAATTTTAACATGTTTAGTTTAAGGAAGAGATTGTTAAGATATAGTCAAAATAGTTAGAGAAAAATTAGTTACTATTGGTTTAGTAATTTTGAATAGTTAGCTGGTTGTTAATTTTTGTCATTTTTATTTAAATTACATTTATAATTGAATAAACATTAGAGTCTTTTTTTAAATTTCCTTATTCAATTCTAACAAGTCGTCCATTTCAAACAAGTCGATTTGCATACAAAAACGTTTAGCAGCTGACTCTGCATCAAGCTGTCAATCTTCTTTAAACAATGTCCGTCTCTACTCACGCCAGCGCCGCCGCCGCCGTCACTCTGCCTACACACACAACTTTCATCCATATCCGTCTTAAACTCTTTCGCTATCAACTCAGCCAAATGGAACATCAAGACCCTCTCTGCCGCACCTCCACCGTCCCAATTCGTCGCCTGATTCGTCCCTCGCGCATCCACAGAAACCTCCTCCACAACCGCCTTGACCTTCCACGGCTTGCGCTACGTCCTTAAGGACAACTTCGATACCGACTAAATCATTCCGACTGAGTATCTGGCTCTGGTACCATCGAAGCCTGGCGAGTACAAAAAGCTCCTACGCGATGATCAGCTTTCCGGCTTCGTACGAGACTAGGTTCATCTAGTCAGGGGATAGTGAAATGAAGTACGCGATCGTGATCGAAGGAGATAATTTTGGTTGCGATTCATCTAAGGAGCATGCTCCGGTGGCGCTGGGTGCGGCGTGAGTGAAGGCGGTTGTCGCGGAGTCCTATGCAAGGATCTTTTTAGTGACTGCTGAGATTTTATTGGATTTTAGTGACTAATTAAGATCAATTATACGAACAAACTGAGAAGTTAATTTTCACAAACAAAACCGCTTCATATTGACTTCAAACTAAATAAGCTATTCTAGATATATCATAAAGACATCAATTACATGGAACAATCAATTCGTGAGCACTTAGCAGCATGTCATTAATTAATTAAGTATACTAAACATGTCATAATCAAACACAGAACATGTAATACAGTTAACGACACAGTAAATAAACTAATTACCCGTAGTCAATATAAGACATGCATTTGGCGGCAATTGTAGTACACTACAAGTCTACAACACGTTAATAGAACATCAACTTAGTCCATAACACATTAATAGAACATCAAAATATCATAAACCGACAATAAACTAAATACAGTTAGTCTTTTAGTCAACACAGTGATATCACTACTTCATGCAAAGTACAAATTGAGAAAATCAAACTGTGCACAAGAATCACAACATGCGATTGACTTTTCAAATCACCCAATAATCAGTAGGTAATAAAAAGTGACGGAAACATTGGACCAAACAGCAAATGCAATTCAACAGTACTATAATTTAATGACAACATAATTGAGTCGAGGCACGCTCGGTGCTCTCCTTAAAGATTGATTTCCTTCCCACGGGTGCTGGATTCATCGGCAACCCCTTTCCAGTATACAACGAAAATAGAGTTTAGGCTATCGCACCTTTAGCCGATTCTCGAAACGAAACCGGTCTTCAACTTAGACCACAAAACAGACACCGGAGAACATTGCAGGAAACGTTTTTCAGAATTGTATTTCATTTAAGGAAGATTACTTTGTTTTAAGAGCCCTTGAGTTAGATCATTGCATCTAACTTCCAATGTCGTCCTCCTTCACAACCCGGTCAATTATTTGATCAGCAAAAAATCAGAAATACAAGCCCAAATCAAAAATCGGATTTTAAGCCCAAATTAAAAGTGCATACTAATAAACTTTCAATTACTAATTGATCAAAATAACAAGTCACAAAACTAGTTTTGTGACATATGTTCATATCATTCATGAATATACTAAAAGGACATTTAAATTGATACTCACTATTTGATCTGGCTCATACATTGGGACGCACCCAAATTTTCTTCACTCATGTCCAACAATCCCCCACATGAAAAAATCAAGTAAAAATGCAAATAAAACTCGACTCAATGTGGCGATAGCCTCTACGGTCTATAACCGCATAGGATATGTGGGCATAGTCTTTGGACCTTCTCTTGAAAGATATGCATTCTTTACTAACTATTCAGTAGACGCGATGTTCTTGAACTGTTCATCTTATTGTGTAAACGAAGTACACATCTTCCACAGATATATTCATGATCGTCTTCCATTTCTCATGGTTGGGTTCATTACGGTCCTGAAACCCCTACCTGGTTCTGCGAGAGTTGCTACAGAAATAAGTCCAACTTATTCTCCATTGAAGCGGCCACACTTTTCCCTAACATAAGTGATCCTCAATAAGATAATCTCGCATTGCCGGTTCAAATTTTCTAAATCCGAACTCTTAAACATTAAAAGCTTTAATCTTAACATCGTGCGGGAGTCATTGTATATCAAGGAATGAGTTGGGGTGAAACCACCACAGTGACCTCACTCCGTCTCATCAATTAGGTTATCCCATTGAACCAAGTTCTTGGGATCTCCAATCATAATGGTTGGGTTTTCCTTTGCCTTGACCGTCTTTCTCTAGGGCTTTAAACCCATGCCTTGCGTTGTTTTCTCTACTTTGGTCCCGATTTAACCCTTTGGTTAGCGGATCCGGTTTTGTCCAGACGTACCATTATACAGCATACTTTGTGCTACTAATAGCTGATTGATTATCACAATGTATGCATATTGGTGGCACTGGTTTTGTCCATTTAGGAATATCCTCTGCAAAGTTTATTAACCATTCAGCCACATTTATCTAATGCAACAAATTCATCTTCCATACTAGATTTGGTTATCATAGTCTGCTTTAAGGATTTCCACGACATATCAGCACATGCTAAGGTAAATATATAGCCACTCGTGGCTCTGGAGTCTTGTATATCAAAAATCCAGCTCGCGTCACTAAATCCTTCAATGACTTCTTGATCCCTCGTATAGTTTAAACTATATTCACGCGTGAATCTCTAATATTTCAATACCTTAACAATCACTTTCCAGTGTTCAGATCTTGTACTATTCATTAAGTACATTAGACTTCCTATCACTCTTGCATATTCCAATTGGTTTATGCTTTCTCCTTTATTCTTATTCTTAGACAAGTGTTGCCAAGTGTCAATTGGAGTTCTAGACACACCAGAACTGTCTTTACCAAACTTGTCTAGAATTTTATCAATGTAGTGCAACTGACTCAAACTGAGTCTATTCTCTGTGCGTGTAATCTTGATTCCAAAATTTAATCAGCAAGTCCCAAATCTTTCATATCAAATTTTGAATTAAATAATGCTTTTGTGGACTTAATCATGCCTTCATTGCTTCTAACAATGAACATATCATCAACATAAAGACACAAAATCACATAATCGTGATCTATATTCTTGATGTATACACATTTGTCGCACTCATTGATTTTGAAACCATTGGACAACATTATATTGTCAAAATTTTCATGTCATTGCTTTGGTGCTTGTTTCAGTCCATATAGAGATTTAAGAAGTTTACAAACTTTTTTCTCTTGGCCTGACACTATACAACCCCCGGTTGTTCCATGTATATTTCCTCCTCTAATTCTCCATTGAGAAATGCGTTTTTAACATCCATCTGATGGATTTCTAAACTGCGTAGAGCTGCAATAGCAATTATCAATCGAATGGAAGTGATTGTCGGAACTGGAGAGTATGTATCAAAATAGTCTAGACCTTCCTTTTGTATATACCCTTTGACTACAAGTCTCGCCTTGCACTTATCAATCGTTCCATCCACTTTCATCTTTCTAGTGAATTAATACCCACTTTGAGCTACGGGGTATATTAACAGGAGGAAGATCAACTAACTCCCAAGTATGATTTTGCATAATTGAGTCAATTTCACTTCTTATAGCCTCTTTCCATAAAGGGCCTTCGGCAGAACTTACTGCTTCTTTGTAAGTTCGGGGTTCAGCATCAAGCATGTAAGTTAAGAAATCTGAACCAAATGACTTCTCAACCCTAACACGCTTACTTCTTCTCAATTCATCCAAATGCGACTCATTTTCAAGTCATCTCCCTGATTTAGAGTTGATCTTCATATTCCAAAAATGATTCTGGTGAGAAGAATCCAAATGCATTTTTATACCCTTATATGGGAAACATGTTCATAGAAAGATGCATTCTTTGATTCCAAAATTGTATTCTTATGGATATCTGGATTTTGTAATTCATACTAAGAATCTATACGCTGTACCGCTATGCGCATAACCAAAAAATCTGTATTATGTGCTAATACCTTTGCAAGGCACCCCACATCGCAAGTTTTTATAAGACGGTTTATTTCCTTTGAATAATTCATAAGGGGTTTTGTCATTGCTTACGGGGCACCCTATTTAAAAGAATTTGTTGATAAGATGGCTTCCCCCCACATTGGCTGGGATAGTCCAGAGCTTAATAGCATTGCATTCATCATTTCTTTTAGTGTCAAATTTTTCCTTTCCGCGACACCATTTGATTGAGGTGAGTAAGGTGGAGTGACCTCATGAATAATACCGTGTTGTGCGCAAAAACCCCAAACGTTCTACATATTCACCACCGCGATCGCTTCTTACTCTTTTGATTTTCTTGTTGAAGCTGATTTTCAACTTTAAGTTTATAGGTGGCAAATTTTTCAATTGCCTCATCTTTGCTTTTAGACAAATAGGCACAACAATATTTTGTACTATCATCAATGAAAGTCACAAAATATTTATTGCCACCTCTAGTTGGCATGAATTTTAGATCACATAAATCACTTATGTATCAATTCAAGTGGTTCAGTCTTTCTTTCAATTGAATGAAATGACACCCTTGTTAATTTTGCTTCAACACAAGTCTCACATTATGTTTAGAATCAATTTGAAATTTTGGTATACATTCCAAATTCATCAATTTTCTAATTGATTCAATATTAACATGTCCTAATCTTTCATGCCATAAAGTACAGGACTCAAGCAAATAAACAGAAGAACCATTTTTATTCATAGCTTTGGACATTACATTAGACTTGATATCAATTACATTCAACTTCCATAAGCTATTTTTCACAAAGCCTTTCCCAACAACATGCCATTCTTGGAAAGGACCACCTTCTGGGATTGAAAAGTCATCTTAAACCATGGCTATCCAGTGCAGTTCCAGAAACCAGGTTCTTCTTCATATCAGGAAAACAGGACATCATTCAGCTGTAATTTCTTTCCACTAGTAAACTTGAGAATTACAGTGCCCTTACCTCTCACTTCAGACGTAGCTGAATTACCCATATACACCTTTTCTCCTGCTTTAGTCTTATCAAGACAGAGAAGGCGCTCTCGGTCGAGCTATGTGGGGTAGCTCAGTGTCCAGCCACCACTCTCGATCATTCGAGTCACCAAGTTTAACTCTCAGAAATCACAGCCAAAAGGATCTTCATCCCTTCAGCAAGATTCACTTCCTTTTTCTTCTTTGGCTTTGGGCAATCATATGATTTGTGACATTCTTTGTCACAGCTAAAGCATTTCCCTTGAAACTTAGGCTGATACTTCTTCTTCAACGGTTTTTCCTTCGAAGCCAGCTTCTTCGAAGATTTCTTCTAATTTGAGCCTTCACCGTGCTCCCCAACATTAGCTTTCTCAGAAGTTAATATTAACCTTCTTTCCGAACTTCGGTTCTATTCCTCAATCCGAAGCTTCATAATAACTTCCTCAATCCAAAAATTAAAAATTGGGTTTTTCGGTCCGACCCGGGACCGGACTGGATTTAACCCGGACCGAATAGTTTCGGTCCGGTCTTCGATCCAATATTTCATGAGATTCCATGTCATCGGGTCGGGCCGGATGTGCATCCCTACCAAAGACTCACACAATTTCTTAACAGATCTCTTAGTAATATACACATTGTACAATGCATCGCTAAGGCCATTCATGACATATTATCTGCACAAATAGTCAGAAATTTTTCATGCATCATATGCCATGCGCCTTTGGAAATCTGTCTCATCCTCGCTAAGAGCAGGAGGATCTTCAATCAAGTACCGAACTAATCCCAGAGTAGTCAGATAGAAGAGCATCGTGTGTTGCCATCTCTTAAAATTTAAACCATTGAATTTCTCCGACTTTTCGGCCGGCATCACTGCTCGTGGCACTCGTGCCAAAGCCCTGCTCGCAATATGATCTGTAGATCCACTACGAGCCGCAACTGTAACTGGGTTAAACCCCTGAAGTGTGACAGAAGCATGACCCATAGGTCCACCTCATGTCCCCATAATAAGAGTAGGCTGCACTCCAACTGCTGCAACAGTGACTTTTGGATCCACTCTGATACCCACATCAGTAAGAGGTTGTTGTGTTATAGCATCAACATCCATGTTTCCGAAACTCATATCTACAATAAACTGATCAAATTAGTAACTATTAACCAACAATAATAATCAACCATTAAGATGTTATTTTAGTGACTAATTAAAATCAAGTACACAAACAAACTGAGAAGTTAATTTATGTAAGTAAACCCGCTGCAAACTGACTTCAAACTAAATAAGTACTTCTATACATATCATAAAGACATCAATTACATGGAACAATCAATTCGTGAGCATTGAGTAGCATGTCATTGATTAATTAAGTACACAAACATGTCATAATTAAACATAGAACATGTAATACAATTAACGACACAATAAATAAACTAATTACTCATTGTCAATACAAGACATTCATTTGGCAGCAATTGTAGAACACTACAAGTCTACAACAACATGTTAACAAAACATCAACTTAGTCTATAACACATTAACAGAACATCAAAATAAAAAAAAACTGGCAGTAAACCAAATACAGTTAGTCTTTCAACCAACACAGTGCTGTCACTACTTCATGTAAAGCACAAATTGAGAAAATCAAATTGTGCACAAGAATCACAACATGCAATTGACTTTTCAAATCACTCAATAATTAGTAGGTAATAAAAAGTGACAGAAACATGGAAACAAACGGCAGATGCAATTCGACAATACTATAATTTAATAACAACAGATATAATACTGGGATCAAAATTGAGTCGAGGCACGCTTGGCGCTCTCCTTAAAGGTTGATTGCTTTCCCACGGGTGCTGGATTCACCGGCAACGCCTTCCCAAGATACAACGACAGTATAGTTTAGGCTTTCGCACCTTAAGCCGACTCTCGAAACAAAAATGATCTTCAACTTACACCACAAAACACACACCGGAGAACACTGCAGGAAATTGTTTTCAAAATTGTATTTCGTTAGAGGAAGATTACTTCTATTGAGTTAGATCATTGTGTCTAACTTCCAATATCGTCCTCATCCGATCGTGTAAAAAAACTGTTTTACAGTTTTCACAACCCGGTCAATTATTTGATAGGCAAAAAATCAGAAATACAAGCCCAAATCAAAAGTCAGATTTAAGCCCAAATTAAAAGTCCATATTAATAAACTTTTAATTACTAATTATCAAAATAAAAGTCACAAAAACTATTGGAAAGGAGTTTGGATTGAAGCCGATTGGTGATGCTGGGCCTGTGAATGAAGCTGGCGGGATTTTCGCTTATGCTAGGAATGCCGGGATGATTCCAGCTCAGACTTTTTAGAATTAAGAGGTACAAATTCTTTTTGTGAATAGTTTGGGTTTTCTGTGACTTATGAGTTGCTTGTTGTGTATTAGAATAGTTATGAGATTATGAATGTTATGATTTCACGAGTGCTTGAGGCTAAATCAGATAGCAAAGGGTTTTATCTTGATATATGTGTTATCTCATTTTTATCATGGTGTCTTGTTAATGTATAACTATACATTATATGGATTGATTGATTTTGTGCAGACTAAAAGTACCATGAAAGAAGAACATGCTAGTAAGAATGTTGCTGGCATATTTATGAATGGTTTGTAGCAGAAAGGATGACGCTGTTGGGAGAATTCTGGATGAAAAGATCCATTTAGGTCAGCTAGTTATATACTTGTTTATGACAGTTGATAGAACTGGTATATATCTATAGTTGTATCGCTTGGCTTGTTACTATCAGTCTTTCTTAGGAGGACGTGAACCCACCCTAAGTCGATATTTGGAAAATGAGGAATGAGTAATACTTTTAAGTGGTAGCTGTTACTCAGTTGTAGTATGGTGGAAGAAAAATGAAATGGTAGGTATTGAACTGGCTTAAACAGTCAGGACATGTTTGGCTTTCTGTGAAAGCTAAAACTCGGAGCAACCAAATGTTAAGGCAGATTGACATATATAGTTGAGCAGTTGATCTTGACAGATTTCGTACTGAACCTGTTCATTATAGTACAATGCCACTTCCCATTTTTGTTCCTTCGTTGCCTGTGAATTTCTTTGCCTGGTGCAGTTTGAAAAATATCATTACACTCATCCTATATGCATGTTTTTGTGGTCGCAAGCAACACTTGTTTTGTTTGTTAGCACTGTTTCTTGGTGATT
Organism: Sedum album; assembly: GCA_006409495.1. Classification (NCBI taxonomy): domain Eukaryota; kingdom Viridiplantae; phylum Streptophyta; class Magnoliopsida; order Saxifragales; family Crassulaceae; genus Sedum; species Sedum album. Next base: position 15,591 of record QZGG01001427.1, on the reverse strand, counting down.
GCACCAGTACAATGCATTTGTTTTTGGAAAGGAAATAAGCATATATATCAGCATGTACAGCAACAGTCAATGATTTTGTGACACAGGTCAATATGGATATCAAGTATTCAAGTTCATCACGGATGGTAACAAAGAGTTTCAATGCCCATCTCACAATAAGTGGTGTAGTGTTAGACTAAGTTGTGGCAAATTGTTTTACACTAATCTGTTTTGCATCCTTCATTCTAAGTTCTGGAAAAATAGAAACTTTATATATATCTTAATGTATATTTCATGGATATTACAACTATACATTCTGGATCTAAAAATCTACAATTATATCTCTGTCAGGATGAAGTACATTTTTAGGCATTTTGTTGGTTTTTCTGACAGTTTATCTGATGCCTAGAATGGTAGATTTAAAGAAATCTATAGTTAATCCATTCTAAATCTATATGTTTACAGGTCATATCATTCCTAATGTACCTATTTTTAGTATTTTACTTTTGTAAAGGCTGTTCAAGTTGGTCAAAGCACCATGCATCTCAACAAAATGAATTTAGTTGGCATGAAGAAAAAGGTCAGTCTTGCTAGCATCATGTGTGATTCTTCATCCAGCTTCAAGACAGTTATTTTGTAACCAACTTTCTTGTTCTACATATTCCAGGAGTTCAACCATCTCTCCAGCCATCTGCAGCTTCCTTCTCAGATTTCTATCAAGAAATTTTTTTCTGCTCCTTGAGACCTCGTCCTTCGGTGAAGTTTTAGTAACAGAGAATGGCTGGAGGTTCAACGGCCAGGGAGCTTGACCAGACGCCAACTTGGGCTGTGGCTTCGGTTGTGGCTGTCCTCATTATCATCTCTATAATTCTTGAGAAAATGATTCATCGTGTGGGAACAGTGTTCCAGAGACGCCACAAGATTGCGCTGTATGAAGCCCTGGAGAAAGTTAAAACTGGTAAACAATTTTCTGAATATTATATAGTTCTGTACCCTTTACTTGTTTTTCTGTTTAAATTTGGAAACTTATGTTCACCATTTGTGTCTTTGCAGAGCTGATGGTTTAGGATTCATTTCCCTGATACTGTCATTCACCCAAACCTCTATTGTCGACATCTGCATTCCTGTTGAGCTTGCAGATACAATGCTACCATGTGCATTGCGTAAACCAATATACCCTACATCAACCAAGTACACACCACCACCAGGCCAGAAAAAGCTCCCTAGTCGCCACCTTTTATGGAGCGAACGCAGGTTTCTGGCTGCAGATTCTACCAAAACTTGCAAGATGGGATATGTGCCATTGATATCACAACACGGGCTGCACCAGATACACATCTTCATATTCTTCCTTGCCGTCTTTCATGTCATTTATAGTGTCGCGACAATGATGCTTGGCAGAATGAAGATTAGAAAATGGAAGGAATGGGAAAAAATGGCTGTTAATGACCCCAATTATGCTAATGGCTCTACTGAGTTCAGGCTTACCCATGAGACGTCATTTGTCAGAGCTCACTCCAGTTCCTTGACACATAAACCTTTTCTCTTCTACATTGTAAGTAGACTTTTGATCATCAATACAGAGGAAGTATTTCATTAATGAAGTCGGTTAACTAACTTGTCGATGCATCTTTCTGCAGGCATGCTTCTTTAGACAGTTCTTCAGATCAGTTCGTCGAATAGACTACTTAACCATGCGTCATGGGTTCATCTCTGTAAGTTCCTTACAAAATGCGTTTAAATTGACAGACCTTGAAAATGTAACGAATCAAAATCTGACCATACAACTTTCTGTTATAGGTCCACCTTGCTCCTGGAACATTGTTCAACTTTCAAAAATACATCAAGAGATCCCTTGAAGACGATTTTAAGGTTGTTGTCGGCGTGAGCCCTGTACTTTGGGCATCAGTTGTGACCTTTCTTCTTATGAATGTTCATGGATGGGAAGCTATGTTCTATCTGTCCATTATACCCCTCATTGTAAGAAACTTCTTTTTTCTGTGTACTAAAAATGGCATACATGACTCTTAAATTCTGAAAGTTTATTTACCCAACTAAACTCAACTTCAATGAATGGCAGATAATTTTAGCTGTTGGAACCAAGCTTCAAGCAATTATTGAAGAAATGGCCATAGCTATAATGGATAGGCACGCAGTAGTCCAAGGGATCCCTCTCGTAGAAGTTACTGATAGACATTTCTGGTTCAACTGGCCTCAGCTGATACTCTATCTCATCCATTACACCCTGTTTCAGAATGCTTTTGAGTTGACGTACTTCTTCTGGATATGGTATGAATTTGGCTTAGATCTTGCTTCCATGCCGACTTTACTCATCTTACATGGAGGGTTTTCATCGGGTAAGTCTAGTTTTCTTAATCATTTTCTGTATTGAGCAATGTTTAAATGATCATACATCTGACGGGATGTATGCTTCGAGCAGGGTTGGAGTACAGATTCTGTGCAGTTACATTACTCTTCCCTTATATGCACTTGTTACTCAGGTAGTTCTAAACTCTGAACCTCCAACATTGTTGTTATAAGGATATAAACAAGTCTGAATCAGCGGTGACATTTATCTGTTTGGGGTTATTTCAGATGGGATCAACGATGAAGAAGTCTATCTTCGACGAACAAACTACAAAAGCGCTAATGAAATGGCAGCAGAAGGCAAAACGAGCTCGATTAGCCAGGGATTATGCTGAGAGCCAGCAGGGGATATACTCTGTAGAGATGTCGAATGAAGAGTTAAATGCAAAGTTGAAAAGTGCAATAAAAAATCCGGATTCCCATGTCACTCAGATAGAATCAGATATTTCGGATGGAAACAGGGAAGGCTACTTGTAACCCAGTCAATGAACAATATCACAACCTATGCAGCTGAAGTTTCAGGAGACAACATGGGAGCAGCATTTACTGACGAGAGACTGCACACATCCTCGTGTTCCATTACTGCATCAAGTCATCCTGGACACACCCCATGCCAGTGCTCCACACAGAGAATCGTGTAGATCAATTTATTCCAACAGAATGCTGCTTTTTTCTTATACAATTTTTTAGGGGCAGGTGTTTTATAACATAGGAAACAAGTTCTTGTACACAACCCTTTCATTAGGCAACATACATGATTACTGTTCTTTACGACTGACGCTCCAAATATGCATTACACATCAACAGAAACATTGTATACACTGATGTATATTCACCCGCTGATTGGGGCTGGTTTGGAGAGATATATTCAAGCAATGAGAAGCTCGAGACATTATATGAGCTTGAAAAAAGTTGTTGTGATTCTGTTGCTGTCACTCCTGTTAAGCTTATTTTCTTCTTGTGTAAGCCAATGATTCTTATTGTAATTGTCAACCCTTCGGGTAATTGTTGTGCTAATGACCACTTGATGAAACAAGATTTTCAACTTAAAACTAGTCATCAGTCCAAGTGAACAATCATAACTAAACGAAACTGATGCAGTGTATGTTTGGATTAATATGAATGATAAAGTAAATTCAAGTCCGTAGGTCGAACTATAATTTTATTTACGAAAAAAATTATCTAAATCCTTTAGAATATCTATAGAAAATATAATCCTTATCAAAATAAGAAACTAATCGAAAATAAAATTAAGAAGCTAATCTAAAATTATCTTAAAAATATCAAAATTTTGAAATAAAATAGTAAAACACTCCGGATGGATTTAAAAGGTCATCTTTCAGTAGCAAAACTACTAAGTTTTAAATGTGACGTTGTTCTCTTCAAAATGAGATATTACACGATCCAATCAGACTCCAAAATGATCTGCCAAACGATATTATGTCATTCGCTCTGTATCAGTGTCACCTTTGATAACCATGACATTTGTTCATTTAAAATGACGGAATCAACAAATAAAATAAGATCTTGTCGTACGACACCCAAACAAATAAACCAAGAGGTGTTTCTATGAAAGAACTTTGCGCACTCCATTTTGGCACAACATAGAAAATACATTAACAAATATCATGTGATCATAAATAAATAAAACAAGAATACGATAACAACTTACGTGTAAGACCACGCGCATCTCATCCAACCAAATCCTCTCGGCCTACCTATTGAAATCTTCTCTCAACTCTAGAGTTGAAGTAAGATAATGCATCACCCATTTGCCTGAGCCCCTCACACACCGCAGTACACACTTCCCCAAGAAAATGACTTTCATATTTAGGTCTGCCAACAATGGTAAGTAATGAAGCGGTACTCTAAATAAATAGTGTATCACAAAGATCCTAACATGCAACATATATACTCCTTCTCGTAATGATGTATGACTTCATTTCACGCATTTTCATGAACCATCTATGTCCAGCCAACTAGCCAAGGTTGGAACCGAGGACAGTCAGCCCCTAATAATTGTGCGCACTCATGATCCTCCTACAGAAAACGGCATTTTCCTCAATAGATAATCCTGTAAGTAAATCAACGTCTTGGAGAGTGATCGTACAGCCTCCCACTTTTATGTGGAATGTGTGGGTCTCTTGCTTAACATTAAATATGAATTAAGTAATAATCAACTCTATAAACCGCGGGCATAATAAACCATAAATCATAAAATATCCTAACAACAACTTATCAATTATGAGTAGAGTTCAAGAAGGACATCTAAATATATGTGAGACTATAGAACACAAGCTCGATCGTTGATTATTAACAATCCAACCACTATGATTTTTTACAAATTCAACCGCTTATTCAATAAAAACCAACTTTAATTTCACTGTCGGATTATCAAATTTAACGATTGACATTCAATCCTTCCGTCTCACAAATATCTAATGTCTCTCTAAAACTCAACGCTACCAATTATTACACCTAATTTCTTAGCATTACTAAAAATCCACAAATACCTTACCATATAACAATTTATTCAATTGCCCGTAGTTACCCATATGGGGGATTTGGGGGCCATTTCTAAATAGTGATATGGAACCTATATTAAACGTGTTCTGAATCGTAAAGTCCTAAATAAAATCATCAAATTCAAGTGTTTGAGTTTTTTGTAAATTCAACGGCTCATTTAATAAAAACAAATTTTAATTTAATTGTCAAATTATCAATATCAACGACTGCAATTAAATCATTCCGTCTCACAAATATTTTATGTTTTTCTTGAACTCAACCATAAATTATTTTATTATTATACTTCACATATATAATAAATAAATTTTGCACTTCGCAAGCTTTACAATTGCTCTCTTATCACGTTACCATCTCTGATAAATAATGGAGAACTAGTGAATGACATATCTTTTAGTATGAGGATAATTTTTTGAATTAACCCTAAATAAATTAAACAAAGTATTCCGAATGTTGTCATTAATGAATAATTACAACACCATTAGCTGACCAAGCCCTAACGACGGGTGCGGAGATAACGGCGATAACGGAGGAAGAACGTTAAACATCCCTTTCATTTCCGTCTCGTCAAAATCCCAAAACGCCGTCCAACTTGACGGCGTCAACACCTCTTCACGCGCCTTCACCACCTTCTCCTCTTCACGCGCCACCTTCACCTTAATCTCAACCTCTTCGATCCTCCTCCTCTTCCTCTCCACCACTTCATCCTCCACTCTACACGACTCCGCGATCTCCAGTGGAAAGTTCAAAATCGATTTACTTCCTCGAATTTTGAACGCCGCTCTATCGTACGCCTTCGCTGCATCGATCGCCGTGTCGTACGTCCCAAGCCAAACCCTAGCGCCTCTCTTATTCGGATCTCTTATCTCCGCCGCGTATTTCCCCCACGGCCGTCTCCTCACTCCTCTGTAATGCCTCTTGTCGCTCGCAGCAACCGCCGCCGTTGATTCACGCTGCTGAGTCTGATCTGTTTCGATCCACTCGTTCTTGGTCGGAAGCGAGATGTTCAGCGATGGTTTTCGGCTCCGCTTTTCAGATGCTGTTGTGTTTGAAACGAATTCGAAGTCTGTGGATTCGGATTTGGGAGTGAATGAGAAAAAGTCGTTGGGGAGTTGGTTGAATTCAAAGCTGTTGCAACTCTCCAACTTGGTGAAAGCTGCATAGTTGGAGCTGGTGGTGAGTACTGATTCAGAGCTATTGGTTCCGGATGGTTTTGTATTTACTGGAGATAAGAGCCCCTGGAACAGGTGTTGTTTGATCTGCTCTAGTGTCGATACTTCAGATGGAGTTGCCATTTGAATACTAATGATGTAAATTTCCGGTTAGAGTTAAAATTTTGTTGCTGATGATGATGAAGATGGCAAGCTGAGTTTGAGATTAGAGTGTGGATGTGTGATTTATAGACACATTGCGTGCATGACCGAAGGAAAGTCATTGTGAGCTTCTTTGTTTGAATGAGGAAGCATCATTTGTCGCTAATACATTTTTGTGGATTCATTACAGGTCGTTGGAATGGGTCAGAGGAGAATCGGACGGCTGATCGGTGAGTATGGTTTAAAGGTAATTGTCAACTTGGAGTAGAAATTAGTTGTTTTATGAGAATGGTCGAGTGGAGTTTTCTGTTTTTTGGATGCTTCTCGGATTGTAATGCACCATTGTAGATAGGGGGCTTATCATATTCATGTAATGGCTTATACGTAAGTTTTAACTGATTTGAAGATTTGGGTTTGTGTTTATTCTTGTTTAAGGAGCAGCCGATGTGTGAATTGAAACAATTGTTAAACAATTTGATGTTAAAATAATTTATAATGATGTGTGTGTGAAGTTGCTGATGTAGTTTTTAAGCATTGGAGTACAATGGCAGCTTAGTTGGTTGTAGTTATGGAATGAGTCTCTTGTTTTAGAACAGGTTAGTGCTTTAGACTTCGATCTAGCAATGTTGTAGTTTGATAGTGAATTCATATTGATAGCATGCGGAGGTTGGTTACATTGGCTTTCTGTGATTATTACTGCCAACATCATTAGCAAATGATTATGAAGCTTCAAACAACTTATGTATATATCATATATGTGTAATAAGGAGAAGTATCATGTGGAACCCCCTCTTTCCATGGATCCATGGATCCTCTTCATCACCGTTGATTGTATTTTTTGTGTGCACCAGATTGTGCCACGTGTTTGCATTTTTGAAATGCACATGTGAGTTGCACATGACAAATGCACACGTGAGTTGCACATGCTCATTAATGCGCTGACACAATCTGGTGCGTTCAAAATACAAACAGTAAATGCAATCAACGAATGCAAAAAAAGATCCATGGATCCATGAAAAGGTGGGTTCCACATGATACTTTCCCTGTATAATAATTAGTGGCTAACCTCGTGTGGGAATGCGCCTGCAGTGTTTGATTGCATTAATAATTGATTTTATTTGTCCTTCATTGAGTATTTAAGAACACAGATGATGTCTTTGGTCAAAGTTCATTGTACATACTCATAGGGTTTGGTTCCGGTACAAACCACATTTAAAATAAAAACTTAGAACCAATATAAACCACACGATCAAACAATTCACTGGATGTGATTAATGACATTATTAATATGGTAATTACTATCATCAATCAATATGAGGGGCACACTTGTCAATTCAATTTTTATAATTGATAATTAATGATTTTTTGAAAGTGTATTAATATATTTTTATAAAAAGTGCATTACAATATTTTTGTAAAAGTGCATTAAAATATTTTTTAAAAGTGCATTACAATATTTTTTAAAAGTGCATTACAATATTTTAAAAAAAATGCATTAAAATATTTTTTTAAAAGTGCATTACAATCTGCATATTAAAAAATTATTACAATTTTTTAAATTTTGATGCATTTTTGAAATTTCTAGAAATACACTTTTATTAAAAAATTGTTGCACTTTAAAGTATTTAGTGATGCACTTTTTATATCCACTAATTTTAAATTTTAAAATAAATTATATAAACTAAATTTTTTATACAATTTAAAATAATCCATTTATTAACTATATTAATCTGAAATGACAAGTGTGCTCTTTCATCACTAAAAATAATTAATATTTGATTAATGGGGTCATCAATCCAAACCATTTAATTCCTACATCTTAAGGCTCACATTAGTTCTAAATTTTCATTTTAAAATAGGTTCTCATTTGAACCTTTCCCCATACTCATATACTTCATCTGATTGGAGGTTTGGATTACATAGGGCACTTGTTTTTTTTGATAACAAGAACAAAATCACACGGGCGGACTATCCACCTGAATTACATAGTCCACTTGTTTATCTTAACTTTTAGTTGTTCTTTTCATTCAACAAGTTACTCTTGTAATTACACATATTTAATGGCGCACGTGCTGAGAAACTCAATATTATAACAATAAGATAAGAATTCCAGTATCTTGGTCACATACATCAAGTTTCCGGTAATTGAATGGTGATATAATTTGATTGGTGATTGACACTGAGGTCATCGCTTTGACGTCATTCTGTCTCCATGCATTTCATCGCGTGCTCAAAACATAAGTCTCCAAGACATTAGAACAAGAAGACTAGTCTCATTCAACTAATCCTAATTCATAATCTCCAAGACCATAAAAATTTAGAAATTCAATCTGAATCTCACCAAACAATGTCCTAAATGTAAATCAACAATCTTTACTGTACACACGTGAATCAAAGTTATCACTGCAAGGCTTAAGTTGCACTCGAGACATAAGCAAACTAAATAAGATATGTCATGCTTATTGTACAAGAAAGAAAAGGACATACCACAGCAAGTTCTAACAAGTTTGAACATAAATGAGTGCCTCGTTTCACTGCACTGCAAGTGTCAGATACTTCTACCAATCATATTACACCTCTACTCGAAAACCCTCTTTGAGACTGCCATCACATTGAAGTTCACTGAGTCAGGATCCTTCTGAATCATGTCCTGTATAACTTTGGCCGCATCCTGCATATATAGAACCCAGTGAGGGATACAACTCCTTCAAAACATGCAAGGAGTTATCATTGTCTGTACTTACCTTTAGTAGCGTAGTAGGTGACGACGGGCCATGTGATATTGGATCTGCTTTTCTTCCATCTAGCTCATAGAGCTCTCCTGTATAAATAAAATATTTATAAGACTTTATTCATCACAAGGTATTACATATACCTCATTCAGGTTCATCTTTCATAAGTGCTATGGGTTGGATATAGGCGATATGTGACAGACATTAAGACTAGCAACTTGACAATATTAATTTGTCACAAGGAAATCTTGAACTTGTATGAATATAAGTATGGCACGGAATGCGCAAGCGTTTGAAAGGCGTACCATCTACACAAACAAAGCAAATGAAATGCGTATTTACATCCATAGAGGCCTGCAAGAAAGAACTGAAGTCATTAAGAGCAACACAAGTGTACCCTTCTTCATGTGTTATTATTAGTAATCTCCATGTGGCAGAAGGCCAGAAACAACCATGCTAAGTATACCACACAAAGAACTAAGCATAAATATTGGTTCGAGTTTTTTATATGGACTAATGAGATAGGGCACGTGCTGCAACATTGCCTTGCTATTAATCCCTTTTTTCTGTATATTGACTGATAGCTGTCGCACTTGAGTTTTAAGGATGCACAACTTTCAGTCAAATTTTAGTAACAGTAAAAAGTTACACATGTATTCAGTTTGAATCAAACATTTGATCTTCAGAAAACATACCTCTGTGTCACCAGCTGTTGGCAGCCACGAATGAGCAACTTCCATTTCGCGATCATTCTCAAGGAATAAAGCACGCTGTTCAAGGAAAGTACTGAACATGATGTATTCATAAAGATTATTCAGATACTGAATTAATAAGGAAGCGGAAAAAGACCTCCATTGGGTTCATATTTGCAGTGGACTTGTAGAATCTATCCAAGAACGAGTCTTCAACTGTAAATAAAAACAAACTGATTGGGGATATAAATATAATGAAGTTATTCTGAAAAAATGATTGATGGACATGTAAGTTACTCCAATAAATATTTCAACAAACACTGCCAAAAGTCTGATTTAATTGCAACAATAGCGAAAGCGAGTTAAGTTCCCTTACTGGAAAACTCGACTATGTGAACGCTACAAAAAGGTATGTGTATGCCAGCCAAAATCTACCATACGAAAGCTTATGGAGTGAAGCACATACCGAGTTTAATTTCTGAAGTGATATTTCCAATAGCATGAAGAAGCCCAATTGTTCCACAGGCATTTCCAACAGTTTGTTTCAAAAAATACAGTTTCTTGCTGTATTCCTACACAAATATGTCTCGGTTAGTATCTTTGATGAATCAAAGGAGGTGCAAATGAATAATTGGCAGGTCAATCAAAATCAATGCAAAAGACCCGGGAGCCCAACAAGTCAATCCATGATTTATACATAACCTGAATGAGCAAACTTGACTAAAGAAAATCGTGGTAAAATGTATGAAGATAATTAAATAAACAGCAAAGGCAAACAACTGATCAAAACTACACAAGCATAAATGAATTTCGACAGCTAGTAAAACAAGTTAAATAATCACCTTCCTTATAAGATCCTGTTTCATTCTTTCTTCTTCACTCTGAAACAATAAGACATTCCCATCAGAAACACAACTAAAAAATTATATAATGAACTTTCGAAAGTAACAAAGAGTCAAAAAACACCTTAGCAGTTAAGGGATAAAGAAACAACACAGCAAGCACAGGCTTAGGAACCATTTCCAAGAGCTCATCTTCAAGACCGTAAACATCACAACACTCAACTTCATCAGCTGGAACACCAAGATTCCACAAGAACTGCAAAAGTCAACGTAAGTCAAAGTATCAAACGATTTTAAATTAAGAAAAGCAATACATCGAATTGCACATGGATATGTTATTAGGATTACCTGATTCATGACATCGGGATTGGCTTCGAGTGGAAGCCACTTTTTGGCAGAAGCACTCTCGTCGATGGTCGCCATTTTTCCTTGTCGATCGATTCGAAGCGGTTGCGTGAAGAATCGAATCTTTGGAAAATTTAGGGCTTTATGATAAGCACGATATCGAGGTTTTGTTTATCCATTTTTATATTTATACGTTTTGGATGGTGGAGTGGGCTTCAATAGGCCTAAGCGGCCCAATAAGGTTAGCTGAGCTGACTACCATCATTTTTACATAATAATATGTTAAGTGAGGACAATTAAGCGCATCCATTTCTTAAATTATATAAATCACATCTCAATGCAGTTGTTCATTAATTGTGCGACACAATTATATTTTGAGTTGGTGGTGTGGATAATACTAAATGTAAACGTGTTAACAGTTGTCATGTTTTATCAAATTGATAAAGTGGTAGATGAGATTAACGTTTGATATGTGACATCTTAAAGTAAAATAAGAATGTCTCATCTGTCGCACATTTTGAGTACAAAAACTGAAAATAACTACATACACTTTTAAACCAAAATAGATACCGAAGGAAAATTCATATATTCTGTATTACAATAATAATTCCAAACACGAATTGTGTATATAAGAATTACAAACATCATCGTAGTAGATTACACAGCACACTGGGACAAATAATTAATTGGAGTTTGCCACCGACAGTGAATACAGAGCAATGTTATGGTAGTGGACAAGAGAGTGCCTGTAAAGTTGTTGATATTGGGGACAGTTCAATTATTGCCAGATCCTGTGTATACTGCCTTCATTTCCTTTGTGGACATGACTAGATTACGGGTTCTAGTCTTCTAGTAGGGGGATATAATGGAGTCAATAAGCTCTTGAAGTGGGGCTAGCTCTTTCTTGTCTATCAGATTGAATTCCTGCATCACAATTGTAAAAGTTGAATCCATAACAAGAAATTTGTTTCCAATCTATGACACTCAAAATGGTTATAGATGTTTATATAAGTCAGCTGATCAAGACCAGCAAACAAGTAGGTTACTAGGCTAATCCAGTGATTGCAACGGGGCCAGGCATGTTGAGAGAAGTGTGTCGAGTTTTAAAATAAAAATTTAACGGCATGCAGCTTCACAAGATTTGATAATGACTTACGCAGGTGAATAGTATGAAGTGTTTGAAGCAGGTATTCAGATGAGCCTCCTCTTTCAGACTCACTATCTTCTGAAAATGTGAATGGTAGATGTGAGCATATACACGGAATAGGCGTTTGAATATTGTCTTCACAACATCCTTGAAGTTGGGAGGGAAAGGAGCACCTAAAATTTTATAAACATATAAATATGATAAGAAATGAGACTCTAATACACGAATAACGAATTCCAGTGGTCAAAATTGGCATTAATATTAAGATATCATCTGCTGAAATACCAAGCCTTTGAGGAAATATGGACTCATCATCAAGTTGTGTTTCTATCCAATCCATCAAGTACTCAACGTATTTTGGAGCTGAGACTTCAATTGGTTTTTTAATTTGAACTCCATCTGCCCATCTGTATTCGTACCTGGATAAAAGAGAAGCTTGTGAATATGAAAACTGACCTAGTACAAATTTCACAAAGGCATATGTTGGAAAGTGTATTAAAACAGTTTTTACTCTTAAGTGATGCTAGTCTTGGTGACTGGTGTACCATACTTTGCAAGCATATTAAATACTTCCAAAGAATATTACCCTATTTCAAACATCTTTGAAGAGTAGACATTCTTAGTTTCCCTCTCAAGTCTTAACAAATACAATCGGCAGATATGAGATGAAAAATAATGATCTAAATCACTCATCCCTATCTGATAGTTGACAAAATCAAGAATATAACATGTTTTATGCACAATATTTATTTCAGTATATCCAGATCATGGTGACTCAAAATTCAAACTCTGACCAGTTGAAAACTCTTTTTTTAAAATATTCTAACTAACATCCAAAAATAAATGCAACCAGCAATAGTACGACCGATCTCATCTTTTAAATAACAAAATAGAAAAAAATAGTTAGTGATCCTTACTTGGGGCCAGCAGTCATTGTAGGGCAGTTTTCAGCTGTGCAAAATTCTGTGAGGGTGCCATATAGCAGATTTACTTGATTGAAAAAATCCACAGCTGAAAGTAGAAACACCATTGGGTAAATGAAAGCAGATTTCATCCACTCGTTAGTTACTACACATTTTTTGAAATACTCCAGTGAAAACTCTTCTCTATACAATATGTTGTAGAACTCACTATTTACAGCAAGCCACTCATTTGCGTCTTCTCCAGGAGGAAGTCTCACTGCTTCTCTCAAATTTCCACTACCAAGAGTAGCATCAATGTGTTGTCTCAGTTGTGCTCCCTACATTTCAAAGAGATACCGGCAAGTAAAATATGACATGCTATACCATGACATTCCGTGAATGTTAACAAAAATAACAAACAAGAAATGTCTCAGAATCAAATGCATGTAAAAATAGTCCTGAGACCTAATAGAACAAATATAGGGATCACCTAATGGTTTGAGACATTTTCCCCTTGAATTATTACTTCATTATTTTAGGCATGTCTAGATTCTAGGACATAATAAGATCAACGAAAAGAGAGAACCACCACATGCAAGTATAATATCAACCTTACTCCCTGATGGGGCACTCTTCTTTGGGCGAAATGTCTTCTGGTTTCTGTTTCATAAAAGCAAGAAAGTAATAAGAACTCAAAGATAATAAATAGTCAAATTTTCAGAACTAACAAAATTCAAGAAAAAAACACAACGCAACTTAACGGGACGGATAAAAGGAGAAATTGGCATAGGCAGAGAAACAAAACACCTACATCATACAATTACAATCTAAGTGCAAAAAATAAAATTCACTAGTCTCTAATTGTCAGTACATAGTACATAACACCTATTTGCCAAATCGTTGCACACAATAGGTGCAAATTAGTACAATTTTTTGGGAATGAAAGCAATGCAAATACCAACTAATATAAGCAGAACTTAAAATTGTTTTCATCCCAATATCAAAAAAGAATCATTCCCTGGTTAACAATTAACTTTCTAACTGCACAAAATCTTCGAAAAACAACACAAACACAATGAAATCACAATAAAATCACATAGTATAAAGACAGAAAACCAATCTTGATAAAATATAGTGATCTATTCGCAAAAAACGAAGAGTAATTCGATTGCGCAGATCTGACGCGATCACGATCATCATCAGAGAAGAAAGATGACAAGCGTGAAAATCAAAAAATTGGTAGTCGGATCGAAGACGGCGTGGCGTACCTTCCGAGGCCGAACAGGCTCATGGCGACAAGGTTATTCAGTGCTTGAACCTTCAAGGATGATTGATTAGTGAAGCTCCGATCGGTTTCGGGCACAGATCCAATCTTACCCGCGGGCACCACTTGAACCGTCCCTGCCAAACGACGCGTTTAATGAGAATTAGGAACCTCTTAAATTATACTCGATCTGTTGGTTGAGGAACCTGACAAAGGAACCTCAGGGCCAGGGTTCGAACCCTGGCCTCACCAATTTACCTCAGATTTTTCTGGGGCTTCATTCCTCCCGCTACGTGCGAGGAGGTCTTTCTTTCCTCCCGCGCGAGCGAGGAGGTTGTGTGTGTGTTGTGCAGGAGGCTTTCTTCCTTGCTTGCCTTTGGACGTGGGGCTTGTTCGCGTCGGTGTTCATGAAAGTGGTGGTCGTGTAAGCAGAGCGGAGAGACATACGCGCTTAATTGGCTAAACATGTTTGTCAATGATTGGGTGAAGGTGTCCGTTGTGACCTGTGCTACTAGTGATTAGAATAGGATTCTCATGTATGAGATCTTAGACGAATTGTACCCATTGTAACCGCTATCAAAAAAAAAAAAAAATTATACTCGATCTGAATTGGAATCAACCGATACATTTAATTTATAATAATTTACAGGTCAACTTGATAAACGATTTAAATTTTTTTTTGATACGGTTTACATTGGGTAGAATACTAGTACAAGATACAATATCATCTAGTACATATAAATCCAATTGAAGTACAGGTCAAACGACTCCTCTTCCCATCAATCTTGAGCAAATATGAACCCTTGACCTTTGGAATCAAAGGTAAGTGCTCAACCAACTGAGTTAGCCCCGTTTCGCAACGATTTAAAATTAAATAGGAAATTTTTAAATAGTAAAAATTGATAACTAATAATATTATTTGATTAAGTGATCAGTCTTACAAATATTATCTACATTCCTGCTTGCTTTTATATCAAATGCTTAAATTGCTAATAAAAAACAAATTGCTTAAACTGGAAAACAATGAAAAACATAACTTTTATAGAGAAAAATATTCAAACAAACAGAAAACATCAATTTTTTATAGCACCAGCATAAAAATCAAACAATTGTGAGTGATCTCTGTCTTGAATCTGGTCGGCTAAAACCGCTCTTTTTTTTGTGATAATTCAAATGTTTGGATAACAAAGTTCTTTCACAAATCTGTCAAACTCCTCCAAGGAAGAACCGCCCACATCCGTGGCGGCCTCCGCTTTTCGCCTCCACTCCTTTGCATTTTTCCTCAACTCCTTCCCTTTATCACTTTCCATCATTTCTTTAACAAGCTCCACCAGCTCGTCTCTTTTCACATCAGAACTCACCTCCAATCCCGTCCCCCATGAAGTGCAAGCATATCGACAATTCGTTTGCTGCTCCGCAAAATAAGGCCAGCATAGTAATGGTACGCCTCCCTCCACACTTTCCAAAATAGAGTTCCATCCGCAA